>PVJH01001168.1:0-29377 GCA_004026705.1 Nesogale talazaci | reverse complement strand
CACCCATTTTACTACAGTGATCCTGTTGGGCCAATGAGCCTCGAGGAATACCAGATTCAAAGAACAAAGTGTTCTTGTATTGAGGGAGCACCAGGGTGAGGGCCTAAAGTCCACCTGCTGCCCTAATATTTGGCCTATAGATATGTTCTTAAATTTATTCCCACCTTATAACAGATAGTTGTATTTATGTATGGGCATACCTATGTTAGACCTCTGCAAGTGCCCTTTGCCTTCTAGCACTTTCCTCTATTTCCTTCCATCTCCCTCCTGTCCCACCATCTTGTTCCACCTTCAATGGAATTTCAGTGTTTCTTCATAGATTCATTGTTCTTGCTTAATCTTGACCAGGCCTCCCATACCGTCCTTTTCATCAATTCTAGCTAGCGGAGAGGGGAGCTGGAGATATGGGGAAAAATCAGGATAGGTGAGCTCTTTCGGGCCAGTGGTTAGATTGGAACTACTGGCAGGGTGGAGAGAAGGTGGGTTAGAGAGACGAAACCAACTGCAAGGATGTACATATGACCTGTCTGGAGGACGAGCATCAGGGGAGTGGGCGGGGGGGTGTAGGGCAGGGTAAGATATGACAGAACAATAATAATTTATAAAGTATTGAGGGTCGATGGGGGAGGGAGAGCAGGGGAAGAGGGGACGGGTTGGAGGAGCTGATACCAGGGGCTCGGGGGAAAGGGCGGATGTTTGGAGAATGATGACGGCAGCAGACGTCCAAGGGTGCTTGCCACAGTATGTTTATTTATGTGGTGGAAAAACGATGTACAAGCCCCTAATAGAATGACTTTTAGTTTAAAAAATGCATTGAAAAGCAAGAATTTTACTTTGATAAATAAGGTGAACCTGACCTGGTATTTTCCACTGCCTCAGATGCATGTGAAAGTTGGATATTAAACAAGAAAGGCTGGGCTGAGCCCCAGTGGCGTAGTGGTTGTGCACGGGACTGCGGCCCACTGGGATGGAGGTTCAATTCCAGCTCCCAGGAGCAAAGGCTGGGCCTCCTACTCCCACCACCAGAGGGCAGTGATGCCTACAAATAAATAATTAAACAAGGGAGACCAAAGAAGAATCAATGCTTTTGAATTGTGGTGTGGGTAAAGAATATTGAAAATACCATGAACTACCCAAAGAAAACACACATCTGTCTTAGAATAACTTTTGACAAAATGCTGAATGGCAAGACATTATCTCATGTACTTTGGATATGTTGTCAGGAGAGACTAGTTCCCGGAAAAGGAAATAATGCTTTGTAAAATAGAGGGACGTTGAAAAAGATGGCCTTGGACAAGATGGACCAATACAATGGCCCCAACAAGGGACTCAAACATAACAGCAATTATGACGATGACACTGGACCAGACAGTGTTTCCTTCTTTATATTTAGAGTGGCTGTGAGTCAGAACTAACTCAGTGGCATCGAACAGCAATCATAAAACATGCCGAGGGACATAGCTTATCATACACATTTCTTTTTAAATTAAATATTAACCATCAGATCATAAAAACTTTGATTGTGGGTCTTGGTAACTCAGCTGCTGTATCTGTCATAGGAAGTATTATAGAAGAGGTGATATGAGCGGTTGATCATGAGGAATGCAGGTACATAGTGTCTGTAAAACAGCCAAGGGATCCCTGGGTGCAGTGGTCAGTCGCTGGGCTGCGCGTTGCATAGTTGTCAGATGAAAACCACAAGCTGTTTCGTGGGAGAAAGCCTGGAGTTTCTATGCCAGTCAACAGTTTCAGTCTCAGAAACCCCAGAAGTCACTAGGAGTCAGCGTTAACTCAATGGCAGGGAGTGTATACCATGAATAGGCCCTCATCTAGAGATGTCTCTGACTCAGGAGAATGCTCGACCATGTACTTCCTGTTATTGACATCTAAATCCAGAAAAATGGCTGCTTGTACTTAAACCTATTAATAATAATTAGGCATGTGTTTACTTAATTTTTCTTCACACACAGCAAGTTGGGCAGTGTTCTAGAGAAACAAAACCAGAACCCTAATAATTTTATAAATATTTATGTAGATAAAAAGATGTCTCACATAAGAAATAAACAGTTAATTAGTCTATAAAGCAGTACAAATGGCTCGGTGCAACTCACTTGCATAAGGCAACAAATGCAATGGCAGTCCTTCGAGTCTTGAGGGCCACCCAATAGTTCTTTGTAGAGCAATTCCAGCTACCTGGCCACAGGGAGCAAACAGTAGGGCAAGTCACCCACAGTCAGCCAGATGACAGTGTCCAACAGTCCCCAGCTCAAGAGATGTATATTCCCATAGTGTGGAGAAGGGCTTAAAAGAACTTCAACTTGCAGCAACACAGTCCTCGAATTAGGTGTCCCACGGGTAGTGTAGCTTACAAATCGAGAGACAGGCAAGGCAGTCAGCTGCACACTGATCCAATGGTCCAAAAGCAAGAGAAAGAAAGGTGAGATTCACCAACCCATTTCTAGCTTCACTCTTTAATTAATCTCACTTGTGTTCATTGGCCATGTTCTCACAACAAACCTACCTATCACATATGGAATGTGCTTATAATGATTTAGAATCTAAGTAGAATGATGAAAAAATTGAGTCTATGAATATACCTGAATGTCAGAGCAGCACAATAATCACAAAATTTTCCAGAAATTCTCTTAAATGAAAACTGGAAGAAAACTGAAAAACTGACTATAAATGCTTGAGAGAAAAATGTGTGTTCCATAAAGTCTTCATTCCACTGTGAGTGAGGAAAGGGCACTTTGCTTTTGCAATTGAGATATAATTTGGGTTGTGAAAGGGTGACACTGAGTGGCTGAAAAGAGAAGGGCTTAGTCAATGCCAATCAAAATAATAAGAAAAAAATGAACTTGTGGCATTCATGATTCAGAGGCAGCAACACAGGAAATTGCATTTAGAGTAATTCAAGATCATTAACATTTCTTCTTTCTGTATACTTTAAGATCTTCGTAAGTGAATGATAAAAATGAACAGTAATTGAATCATATTAACTAAATGGAAAATACATTGCTTATAAGTTAAACAAAAATTACTATGCTAATTTTTTTCTGATTCAAAGATACATTTATTAGTATTTTTCTCTGTGTTCATTTTGTCATTAGTGATTTTGAATGCTTATGAAGGCTTCTCCTCTAGGTGCCGATAGGATTGGGTATCAGGCATCAAAGAACAAAAAATCATATCATTGTGAGTGAGGGAGATGCGGAGTAGAGACGCTAAGCCCATCTGTAGGCAACTGGACATACCCTTACAGGAGGGTCACAAAATGGAGATGAGCCAGTCTTGGTGTAGTATAGCACCAATGAAACATACAACTTTCCTCTAGTTCTTTAAGGCTTCCTCCCCATCACTATCATGACCCCAAGTCTACCTTACACTTCCGGCTATACTAGAGGATGTACACGTGTACAGATAAGAGATGGAAACAAAGGGAATTCAGGACAAATAAACCCCTCAGGACCAATAATGAGAGTAGCAATCTCAGGAGAGTGAGGGGGATGTGGGAGAGAAAGGGGAAAGCAATCACAATGATCTACATATAATCCCCTCCCTGAGGTACAGACAACAGAAAAATGGGTGAAGGCAGACAGGGGACATTGTAAGACATGAAAAAAAATAACAATTTATAAATTATCAAGGGTTCGTAAGGGTGGGAGAGAGGGAGGGAGGCATGTTGAAGGAGGGGAGGTAAAAAATGAGGAGCTGCTACCAAGGCTTCAAATAAAAATAAAATGCCTTGAGAATGATGATGGAAACAGATATACAAATGTGCTTGACACAATGGATGGATGTATACATTGTGATGAGTTGTACGAGCTCCCAATAAAATGATTTTTTTAAAAAAGTTTGCCCTTGAAGGTAGAAAAAAAATTACTTCCCTTCTGATCACCTCTGTAGTCATTTATTGCTCAGGTATTTCTGTCAATGTTTTCAGGTCTAATGACAATAAAATATTATGTTTTATCCACTAAGAAAATAGCCTCATATCCTAAAAGACAAGATTTAATTGGTTATTTTTAAAAGTTTGATTGCGGCACTTAAAATTGTCATTCTCTGATGATCAAAAATGGTTGACCATTAGTAACTACATGTTATTCAAACCATTATTAATAAGTACTTCAAGATGATGGTGATATATATATATATATTGCTATATGTGTATTGACTTTATAATCTCTTTATTCTCTATGTGACTCATCAGTCTAATACTGAAAAAATTTCCACTGGGCTGCTTATTTTATCTTTTGATAATTCTCACAATGTCCAGAAGAGCTCTGGTTTCTTAAATTGAACTGAAAGTACAGGGGCTTACGTTGAAAAAATGGTGAACTCATGGGATGAATCTTTGGGGGTTTTAGAGGTGCTGTTGCTGGATTTTTAAGTCAAGAATACAAATCCATTATTACATATCTTAGAAGGCACAGTAATACAATGACTAAGTGCTCAGCTGTTAACTGAAAGGTTTGTTGTTCAAAGCCACTGGGAGCACCAAGGAAAAAGCAACTATAGATGTGGTCCCATAATGATTTACAGCCTAGGAATTACTATGGAAAAAGTTCTGTGCTTATTTATTATCATGTAGTCAGTCCTTCTCTGACTACATGCAAGTAAAAATAACTCCAGTTATTTCAACTAAAATGTGATAGACCCCAGTTCCTTTAATTCAAATTCTTCCATCTTGCTTCATGTTTCAATAATTAAGATCCTTATAAAATAATCCATTCAATAAATACAATACCATTTGCTTATTGTATTACGTGTTGGTGGACAATTAATTGTTTTAGGTTTAGTACAAAGAACATAGACCAAATATTTAAGTAGACATATGCTTTTATTTCTTTTAGATACACATATAAAAATGGCAGGGTTGTTTGGAAAATATGTGCTAAATTATTTTTTTAATTCACAATTAATTTTCAAAACAGCTGTAATATTTTACATTTCCACCAGGAGTATATGGTTGAAATCAATCCACATTTTGAAAATACTTGGAATCACCTACCTTTTTCATTTCAGCTGATTAAATGGCCACTTAGTGGCTAATGGAATGGTTGCAGATTTTAGTCCACAAAAGTACAACAGTTCTACTTGGAAACACATGGGTCACCATTCAGTAGTATGCTGTTGTGTTTTTAATTTTTATACTTCTAACTACTAAAGACGTTAGGAATATGCTCAAGTAATTACAGGTCACATATTTATATTCTTTCATCGATTTCTATTTAAATAGTTCACATTTTTAATTTAGCATTCTTCTTGTTAGAACATATTGCCATAGAGTTGATTCTGACTCACAGTACTCCTATACGACAGTATAGAACTGTCCTAGTGGGTTTTTACTCATCTTTAGGGGAGGAGAGAGCCTCATAACACGTGAAGTTTGGCCATTGAATAAAGAAGACTGAAGAAGAATTGATGCAGTTGAATTATGGTGTTAGCAAAGAATATTGGAGGTAAAATGGAATGCCAAAAGAACAAAGAAATTTGTCTTAAAAGAAGTACAATCAGAACACTTCTTAGAGGTAAGGATGGTGAGACTGTCCTTTGTACTTTGGGCATGTTGTCAGGAGAGACCACTTCCTGGAGAAGGACATCATGCTTGGTAAAGTAGAAGGGCCATGAAAAACAGGAAGGCCCTTGATGAGATGAATTTACAACAGGGGCTGAAACAGTGGGCTCAAACACAAGAACAATAGTGAGAATGTCAGGACTGGCAGTGTTTTGCGCTGTTGTATGTGAGGTTGCTATGACGATTCTGAAAGCTTTGCCCCATCCCTGTCTTTATGGTCAATTATACTTTGAGAAGGCAAATCTTCTCGGGTAATATTTTTAGTGCCTTCTGAACTGATAGGCTCATCTTTTGGCACTAAGTCTCACAATATTGTTATTCACGAGCTGTTCTATATCTGACAATGCGCTGCTGCTATTCTTAAGATTTCAATGGCTATTCTTAGAAATGAAAAGTCAATTCCTTCTTTGCAGTCTGTTGAAAGCTGTTCATTTTGGATGACCCTTCTGGTATTTGAAATACCAGTAACATACCTTCTAGTGTCATAGCAACACACAAATCATCAGAGTACAACTAACTGACAGAGAAATAGTGCAAGTAATGTATTAATTTTGTGTTTTTCATGTATGTTTCATACAGTTATAAGATTAAGGAAGTTCCCTACTAATTCCATTTAGTTAAGATTTTTATTATCAATGGATAGAATTTCTTTCAAAGAGTTTCCTCTTTATTAGATTCTGTCTGGTGATTACATTGTTTGACTTGTAAATGTTAATCCAATTTTTTGTACCTAGAACAAACCTTATACATTATCCTTTTACTATATTGCTGGATTCATTTTTTTGTTGTTGTTCTACTAGAGATTCTTGAATCTGTATGTCTTGATCATGTTGATATTGAATGAATTCTGTCTTATAGTGACCTTATGGGACAGAATAGAACTGCCCTTGTGAGTTTCTGACATTGTAAATCTTTATGGTATCAGAAAGCCTCATATTTTTTTCTGTGGTGTGGCTGAGGACAGTTGAGTCACCAACTTTGAGAATAGCAATCTATGGTACAAATCTCTACACCACAGAATATGCCTAAAACTCCTGATTATGGTTTGGAATTTTCTATCATATTTTTGTAAAGTTCTGTTTGGTTACACTGGCCTCATAAGTATAATGTTCAGGAATATTCTTATCCATTTCTGAAAAATATGTAAAATCAGTGTTATATCTTACTTGAATATTTCAGAGAATTCACAAACAAATGTCTTGGAGTTAAAATTCTCTATAAAGAATGTCTACAGAAGGACTTTGGGTCTCCTTCTATGCCCCCTATCCACCCAATTCACATTGGGTATTTTGTTCTGGGTTTTAGATGTCTGGTACCTGATCTCATCAATACCTCCTGATCCCACAGGTTGGTGTGCTTCTCCTTTGTGGGCTTTGCTGTTTCTCAGCTAGATGGCTACTGGTTTTTCTTCTATCCTTTAAGACCCCAGATGTTAAAATTTTTGATAGCCAGACTCCATCAACTTTCTTTACCACATTTGCTTATGCAGTCATTTTGTCTACAGTGAATATGTTGGGAAGGTGGGCATCACAGAATGCCATATTATTAGAACAAAGTGTTCTTATGTTAAGGGAATACTTGAATCAAGGTGCAATGTTCATCTGCAACTGTAATTTTTAACATATAGATATTAGTACAAAGATCTATTATCTTCTCATTATATATTAATGTATTTACATATGTACATGCCTGTATTTAGACCTCTTTAAATGTCCTTTGCCTCCTGCTTCTTTCCTCTATTTCCTTTTTCTTCCCTCTTGTCCCACTACCATGTTCAGATTCATTTAGTAATTTTAGTAATTTCTTGCTGTTGCAATGTCCTTGATTAAGCCCCACTAAGCATCCTTCACCCTTCTCTCCACTGATTTTAATTTACTTGTTGTTCCCTTCTCTGGGTTGCTCACACTCCCCATCCTTTCTCCCATCTCCCCTTCTCCCATATTCTGCACCCCCCATGGTTCCATTCTTTTTCTGCCTATCTTATCTATGTAGATGTGCATAGACATTAATAAGTGCAAAAAAGGCAAAGACAAACAAAACAACAAAGGAAATCAAAACCAACAAAACAATAACACCCCCTTCTCCAAAATAACAACAATAGTAAGAAAGTCACTGACAAAAATGGAAAAGACTATAAATAGTTCAAGGCCTGTTTGTTGGCCTTTACAGGTATTTTCCAGTTGATTCTGATGGGGTGCCATGCTCTGTCTCCAAAGTCTGTTTTTGAAAATCCCCTTGCAGAAGGGTCCCAGGGAAGAGATGAGCCCATCAGGGTGCAGTGTGGCACCAAGGAAACACATAACTTTCCTCTGGTTCTTTAACGCTTCCTTTCTCCCACTAGCTTTATCTCAATTCTACCTTTCAAATCAGATTAGACAAGAATAGGCACACTGCTACAGATAAGAGCTCTAAACATCGGGAATCCAGTTCTGCTGTCTGCCTCACTCACTTCTAGGGAGAGGGTCAGTTTGGCTCTGGTTGGGGCCACGCTGTAGCTATCTCCTTTTATGCATCTCTCCATGTGACCACGTTGCCCTCATGGCTTGGTGCATTATGATAGGTTCTGCATGCTCACTCCTGATTCTGTGGAGACAAGACCAATACTCTCCCCCTGGGTGAAGTAGTGTCCTGCTCCCTCTGTCATCATTTCACTTGCAAGGCCCCATTTCTCCCTCTCCCCTCCTTATCCCATTTTTGTGTTGGACCAACATGTACCTCCTTGGGTTAGTCCAATCTCCCCCCAATTCCCTGTATTTCAATCATGTCTTATGATATAGGTGGCTTCTTTTTTATACCTGCTCTGCTGCTTACACTTACCTCAGGGGACTCATGCTATACTTCTGTTGTGTGACTTTGTTGGGTGACTTTGCTTAGCATGATTTCCTTAAACTCTTCCCATAAAAAGATGTATTTCATGTACTCATCGATACTTTTTAGTGATGTATAGTACTCCATTTTGTGTATATGCCAGAGTTTACTGATCCACTTGTCTATTGATGAAAATTTAGATTGTTTCTATTCCTTACAATTGAGAAATGCACTGCAATAAACATTGAAGCACATATGACTGGTTGTGGTCTATTTTTTACCTTCTGAGCATATGTATAGTAGAGGGATGCTGGGCCATAAATTTCATCTTTTCAAAGTATTGCCAAATCACTTTCCACAGTAGTTGTACATATCTACAAGATCATCACCAATGTAGAATTCCTATCTTGCCACATCCACTACATTTGCTGCTCTCTGATTTTATGGTTTGGGTTAGCTTGAAAGGTGTTCGATGGTATGTCATATTTGCTTTGA
This sequence comes from Nesogale talazaci, assembly GCA_004026705.1. NCBI lineage: Eukaryota > Metazoa > Chordata > Mammalia > Afrosoricida > Tenrecidae > Nesogale > Nesogale talazaci. Next base: position 20,496 of record PVJH01001168.1, on the reverse strand, counting down.
TTTGCTTTCTCTGATGGATAATGATCAGGAACATTTTCTCATATGTTTATTGGCCATATGGGTCTCCTCCCTAGTGAAACTTTTCAATTCTTTTTCACACTTCTTCTAAGGGGTAACTGATTTCCTCTTTTTTTCAGGCAAGTAGGATATTGTAGATGTTCATAATAAGCCCTTTGTCTGTTGTGTCATTGCTAAAAACTTCTCCCAGTCTGTGGGTTGCCTTGTTACCCTCTTGGTAGTCTTTTTATATATACAGGTGTTTCATCCTTAGTAAATCTCATCTGTCAATTTCAGGTACCCCTGTGTATGTACTCTGCCATATTGCAGTTAGTCTTTTTATTCCCTGGACCAATGTTCTTAGGTTTATCCCAAGTCCTTTGCTAATGGTCCTCATGGTTTGAGGTTTTACGTTTAGGTTCATGATCTGCCTTGAGTTTGTTCTTGTGCATGGAGTGATGTAGACTTGTTTCATTTTTCTACATTTGGATTTCTATTGTTTCAAGCACGACTTTTAAATAGGGCGTCATTCCCCATTTGATTCTTTTGGGTATCAAAGTTATACTGGCTTCATAAAATGAGTTTGGGAGTTTGCCTTCCTTTTCTATACTCTGAAACACTTTATGGAGCATTAGTGGAAGCTCTTCCCTGAGTGCTTTACAGAATTCTGCAGTGAAGTCTTGCAGTCCAAGAGATTTTTTTGTTAGCACCTTCTTGATAAGCACATCTATTTCTTCTTTTGCTATGGCTTTATTTAGGTCCTTGATCTCTATCTCGTATAGTCTAGGGCGGGGTTGTTTGTCCAAGTATTTGTCCATATCTTCTACATTGTTGAACTCGTTAGATAGAATACAGCCTTTCACAGTACTTTGTGATTATCATTTTAATCTCATTAGGTCTGTTGTGATTCCCCTTATTGCATTCCTCATCCTGGCTCACATTGTTTGCCCTTTCCTTTCTTTGGTTAGATTTGATAGGAGTCTATCAGTTCTGTTGATCCTTTCAAAGAACCAGCTTTTGCTTCAATAATTTTCTTCATCGTTCTTTTGTCTTCCCTGTAGTTCAACTCTTCCTGGTTGTTATTATTTCTTTTCTTCTGCTGTTGTTTTCTTCTGCTGATTGTTCTCTTGACTCTATTTTAGTTGCTGGAGGTTTTGTGAGAGCGTAACCATCATAAGTCTCTCTTTTTCATATATGCCCCTATTGCTAGTAAGTTACCTCTGGTGACTGTTTTCATTGTATCCCATAGGTTTTGATATGATGTATTCTCATTCCCATTTGCTTCTACAAGCTTTCTGATTTCCCCTATAATCTGGGTCAGTACTCACTCATGTCACAGAATTGTTTGCTCTTGTTTTTCTGATTGTCCTTCTATTGACCTCCTGCTTTATGGCACAGTGATCAGAGGACAACTGGGTAATGTCTATGTGTTTGAATTTACTCAGACTTGTCCCAGAAAGTGGTCTATTTTTTAAAATGTGCCATGCACACAAGAAGAATGTGTATTTGTTTGCATTTGATTGAAAAACTCTAAACAATGTCTTTCAGATCTAGTTGGCTAATTGTAGTGTTTAGCTCTACAGTCTCTTTGCTGAGCTTCCTTCCAAATTATCTCTCTCTTAAAACAGTGTATTAAAATCACCTAATATAATTGTTGAATCTGTGACATTTGTTCATGTTCTGAATAGTTTGACAAAGTTCATGGGTCTCTCATTCGGCACACATATATTTATTATTCTCACAGTGATCCTTTGAGCATTATAAAGTGTCCCTTCTTACCTCTTTTTATGGTTTGAACCTTGAGATCAATTTTATCTGAGATTAGGATTGACTCCTGCTTTTTTTTTTTTTGAGTTGAATTCTGCCTCATATATCTTCTGCCAGCCTTTTATTCTTAATTTATTCTAATCTGCGAGCTTAAGATGTAGTTCCTGCAGGCAACAGAATGATGGATTATGTTTTCCAAACCAGTCTGCAATCCTTTTTATTTTTAGTGTAGGAGTGAAGGCCATTAACCTTTAGAGTTATTATCATGATCATTGGATTCATTGCTGACATCTTGTGCCTTTTAATTTGGGTGTTTTCCTATCACCCTTCTTATCACTATGCTGTGTCTTTGTTGGGGGCTTCTTTATAACCTTCCTTTCCCTCTGCGACCATGTTATCTTGGTGATTGATATCAGCTCATTGACTACTGGTGGGTCTTGGGCTGTATGCGGTTCTCTTCTTTCTGCTTAGTGGATGTTGGTCTTCTGACCACAGTGAGTCAGCAAGGATTTTCTCCAGGGATGGGTGTCTTGTAGTGTGTTCTTTATGTTTTCCCTTATCCTGGAAGACCATAACTTGTCTTTTGTCCTAATAGATAGTTTGACAGGGTAAGGAATTCTAGAGGAGACTTTGTCTTCTTTCACCTTTGGGAAGCTGTTAGTCTATTCTCGCCTCTTCATCATGGTTTCTGTTCAGAGGTCTGAGTATGTTCTTACCTGAGAAGTATTATATGTGACTGCCTCTCTTCATTTCTCTTGCTGCATTTGGGATTGTCTCTTTTTCCTCTAAGTTGGATAGTTTAACTATTATATGCCTTGGTTCATTTTGCCGGATGTTTAGTCTGCTTCCTGTATGGCTGACTGACTCTCATTCATTAGGGTGGGTGGGAAAGATATTTTCCAGAATATCCCATGTTAGTTTAGCTGTTGACTTCTTTGCTGTGTCCTGTTCTGGTAGACCAATCATTTGAATGTTGTTCCTCTCCACAGCATCAGTCATTGACCTCAGGTTTTCTTCTGTCTCTTTTATTTTTTTTGATTTGAGTGTCTTTCTCGTTTGCTAAGGTCTGCTTGATTGCCTTCAAGAGCACAGATCCAGTTCTCAGGCTTCTCTAGTCTCTTCACGAAATCTATGATCTTGTGTGCAACTTCTACTACCTCACCCACTAGTTCCTGTATTTTCCTTTGCTGCAGTATTTCCCTGAATCGTGGCATTCTTAGTCTGTGTAGCTTCCCTCATATCCTGCATTATTCCAAGGAGTCTTCTGAAATTTTCTTTGTGTGGCAGATCCATGTCAGATTCTTCTATAAATGTCATTAGCTCTAGTGATGTGTTTTGTCTTTCTTGTTTTCTTGTTGGGAGTGATGTGGCATGCTTTTGCTTATGTGGTTTAAAAGAGCTGGGCACCATATTTCTTGGAGACAAAGAGGCTCTGTGTTCTTTCACTGTGTGTGATTGGCTACAGAGTTTTCAAGGACTGCCTGTGCCCTACTATGGAGGTGGGTCAGGCTGTTTGGTGAGCACCAGTGGGGACAGCTGTGGGGAACTGAATTTGACTGGTTGATATCTCTGGTAAAGTGGTAAGGCTGCAGGGGATCAATGAGTAGATGCCAGTACCATTCAGGTCAAAGGTGGTGTGACCATCATGAGCTGGGAAGCTTCCAAAACCAGTTCACTGATCCCCTGTGTTCTGGATCTAGGTTAGATTTGAGGGAAGGATGTTCTCTGGGCCTGGGATGTATTCTCCACTGTTCCACTCACTTTGTGGGTTGGAAGTAGACAGCACGCAAAGATCCCTGAGTGGTGATAGACACAGGCAGCGCCTATCTGAGGCCATGGGGGCTGGGTACTTGCTGGGTAGGCCTGTAATGAACCACCCTGTGACTCCCCGTAGCTCCAGCAAGATGGCATATGGTGGACCTGCAAAGACCTAGTCCAAGACTCTCAGAGAGGCAACTTACAGGGGGTTTGAAAGACTTCCATCCATGTCTCTGTGATCTGCAGCTCTGGTTGAGGTGACATGTGGTGGGCCTGCAAGTCCCTAGTTCAAGATATGGACTCCCTGCAGCTCCAGGCAAGCCGACACATGGCAAGCCTGCAAGACCCTGTCCGTGACTCTGACTCTCCATGGCTCCAGATGTGCCATGGCAGGCAATGGGCTTGTAAGACCCCAGTCCACTTTTCTGCTTCCCAGCTCCACGTGTGTTCATGTGTGGTGGGCCACCAAGGCCCCAGTTCAGGACTCAGACTCCCCGCAGCAATGGCAGAGGTGGCATGTGGCTGTTTTCCAAGGCCCAGTCGGCTACTTGGGCTTCCCTTGGCTTGGGTAGAGACAGTGTGCAGTGCAGTTCACTGGTCTAGGAGACTCAGGGTCTGCCATAGGCCGCCCTGCCAGGGAAATGGTGGGTGGGAAGTGTGAGTCCCACTCCCTATGGATGGTGAGATGCCAGGACTGCAATTAACTGAGGCACCTGGAAGTGTGTGTGTGTGTGTGTGTGTGTGTGTGTGTGTGTGCGACCTGTTGATAGGACAGACTTGACTGCGTGGATGTTGGAGGTGACCCAGGCACTGGTATTGGGTACACCCAGCTGCAGGCAATCAAACCTGCTGCAGATTAGGCCCTGAGGCCCTGCATGGCTGCCAGGAGGGACCAGAAGTTGCATGCAGAATTCCTGTTAGCCTCATAAAGGGAGGGGAACTGTGAGAGATGAGTGCATCTCCCACAGGTGGGAACTGTGAGTGGACAGCTGTTACGTGGTGGTCAGGCCTGTCTTGAGGAGCTCTACACGATAGTCATCCTGTTCTTGTGGCAGCAACCAGACCAGGGGTGGATGGGATGGGGACGGGGGAGGGGAGGGTGGGAGAGGAAATTTGAGACACACAAAGATTGCACAGTGGGTGGAAAATCCCTGATAGATGTACCCAAATCTCCAGGCCTTGAAATAAAGCGCATGTGGGGCAGGGCCACCTTCTGTGCAGGGCCCTTTGTGAGGACCTTTCCACTCACCAGAACACTTCCTCTTGATGTTGCAGACATCATACTCACGGGAAGTTCCCCGTATGGGCTGCTTACCTTGGCACCATTCTAGGAGACGCAGGGGCTGCCAGAGGCTGCCCTGCCGGGGAAATGGGGGGTGGGAAGTGTGAGTTCCACTCCCTTGGATTTAATTTCCTTTAACAATGCAATCTTTTACTTGTAGTAAAAGCTATTATATTTTTCATAAAATTTATCCATTTCAACTTTCAAAGTAACTGAGATTGTTTTATTCTTAATAAAACAATTAATGGTAAATTTACTTTTTATGGTTATATGACCTGTGATGATTATACTTTAACTTCTAATATTGATGATATATATACCCCCTATTTTCCTTAATCTGTTTAATTAGCTCTGGATCATTAATTTTTTTCGTGACAAATCACCAGTTTGCTAATGCTCTTTGGGTTTTTTCTATTTAACAGTTAACTGTCCTTAGTTTATTATTGCTTTACATATACTCTGTTTACTCTTACCTCCTAACTGTCTCTTAGAGCAATGCATTTGGGATATCTGCTATGTATATTCTCTTGATTTTATATCGCTGGTGTTAGGTGACATTGATTCAGTTCCAACTCAGAGTGATCCCATATACATCAAATTGAGATATTGCCTGGTCCTTTGCCATCTTCACAATTGATCTTCTGTTTGAGCTCATTGTAGCCACTGTGTCCATGAACTTTGTCCAGGGGCTTCCATTATTTTGCTGCCCCTCTACTTTAGGAAGCACAATGTCCTTTGCCAATGAACGATCTCTCCTGACAATGTACCTAAAGTATGTGACAACTCTCACAAACCTTGCTTCTAAGAATTATTCAAGCTGTACTCTGCCAAGACAGCTTCACTTGCTCTCTTGGCAATCCATGGTACTTCCAGTATCCTTACCAGCACCACAACACAAATTCATCAACTCTCCTTTTCTCTTTCTTATTCAATATCCAACTTTCACAAGCATATGACGTAATTGAAAATATCTTGGATCAGGGGAATCCTAGTCCTCAAAATTCTGTCCTTGCATTTCAATACTTTACAGAGGTCTTCTGCAGCAGATTTACCCAACGTAATGCAGTTTTTGACCTCCAAACTACTGCTTCCATGAACAATGATAGTGGATCCAAACAAGATGAAGTCTGTGACAACGTCAATCCTTTCTATCTTTATCATGACGTTATTTATTGACCCAATTCTGAATATTTGGTTATCTTTACATTGAGTTGTACTTCACACTGAGAGCTGTAATTCTTGATCTCCATCAGAAAGGGTTTCAAGTCCTCCTCACTTTCAACCAGCAAGGGTGTGTCATCTGCTTATTTCAGGTTGCTAATAAGCCTTCCCCCAATACATTTTCTTTATATAATTCAGTTTCTCTGATATTTTGCTCAGTATACAGATTGAATCAATCTCCTGATAGGATGTAAGTCTGATACATAACTTTCTCAATGTTAAACCATGAATTATTTGTTCTGTTTAAACAATTGCCTTTTGACTCATGTACAGATTCCACAGGAGTACAACTGTTCTGGACTTCCTATTCTTCTCAATGGTTTCCGCAGTTTGCAATGACCTCCATAGTTCAATATCTTGACATGGTGAATAAAACACAAGTCAATAACTTTTTTATATTCTCTGTTGTAAGTCAAGATGCATCTGACATCAACAATAATATCCCATGAACACATCCTCTTCTGAATTCATCTCAAAATTCTGACAGCTTGTGTTATTCCGGGTAGACTAGAGGAACAAATTTCATAGACACACATATGGATATAAGGAAAAGGTTTATATACAAGAGGAACAGGACATTGAGAAAACATCCCAGCCCAGTCCAGTGTAAAGTCATAATTCCAATATTAACCCATATGCCCGAAATCAGTCTATAAAATGTCCTTCCGACTCACCAAGTCACAGGTCAGTGAGTGCAGAATCCCGGCGCGGGCTGGGGTCTCCACATAGCTCCTCGCTTCCAGGGCTTAGGGTTCATCAACAGCATCCTGTGGTGGCAGAAGCAACTCATCGCTGGCAGAGGTCTCCATGTGGCCGCCCCAGGTTCAGAGGTCCGGCTCCATCAGGCCAAGCCGTGTGGTCTCTCCGCCAGCTCTTCCAGCTTCTTGGACGCTGCCATTTTGCCTTTTCCGTGATTCATCGCCTCTCAGACTAACTCCCAACTACTGGGAAAGATAGCTTGTCATCTTCATGAGGGAAATATAGCGAGATTTCCCAGAAGTCTCAGGAGAAAGCCATGCCCACATAGAGGCCTCAATGGCTATCTCCAGATTAACAGGCTAGACTCCAGCCCTACATTTCTATCATAAAATTAACATATGCACATGACTGCCACATAGCTCTCTGCAAACAGTTGCTGGATGATGTTCAGAAAAAGTTTTCTTGCAGATCACATTAACTATACTGTGGTGCAATCTGAGCATTCTTTCGGATAATCTTTGTTTTGAATGAATACAAATATGTATCTCTTTCAGTCAGTTTGTCATGTAACCCTTTCCCCAATTCCTTGGCAATAATGAGTGAATATGTCCATTGTTTCATAAGCTTGTTAAAACATTTCTATTGGTATTTCAACTTTTTCTGAGCTTGTTGCTGCCTTATACCTTCAGTGCATTTTTTACTTATACTTAAGTAATATTGATTCTTGGTCATACGCTATGCCTGGAATTATATAAATGTCAACTAATTCTCTTTTTTTTGGCACAGTGACTCTAAGTATTCTTTCCATTTTCTTTTGGTGTTTCCTGTATCATTCAATATTTTTCCCATAGAATATTTCCATTTTTCAACTCAACACATTTTTCTTATGTTTGTTCTGTTTTAGATAGAGTGAGAGTGTTCTTTATTTTGGGTTTCCTAAATACAGGTATTTGCATATTTCATTATAATATTTTATTTGGCCTTCTTTTTTGGGGGCACATATGTTGCCATCATTCTTTTTTTTAATCATCTTATTTGGGATTTGTACAACTCTTATCATAACCCATGCATCCATTTTTTTCAAGCACATTTGTACATTTGTTGCCATCCTCATTCTCAAAACATTTGCCCTTGGTATCAGCTTCTTACTTGAGTCCTTGGTATCAGCTTCTCATTCCCTGTCTCCCTCATGAACCCCTGATAATTTATAAATTATTATTCTTTTGTCATGTCTTACAATGTATGAGGTCTCCCTTCATCAATTTCTGTTGCCCATTCTCCAGGAAATAGGTATATATAGATTCTTGTAATTGGTTGCCCCTCTCTACCCCAGCTTCCCTCCACCTTCCTGGTATTGCCACTCTCACCAATGGTCCCGAGGGGTTCACGTGTCCTTTATTTTGCCTGCTTGATCTATCTTGTGAATTTTTCTCTCCAACTCCTTTATTTCATTTTTCCTTCCATTTGCACTCCTACTCCACTATTATGAGCAAGTTTCAGAGTTTCTTCAGACATTCATTTTGATCTTTCATTTCTTGCCTTTTAATGAACTGTTGCTTTCTTTAATGCATTATGTCCTTGATATCATTTCACAACTCATCAGGTCTTACATCATATACTATTCAACCCATTAATTCTGGTATGTTTTCCTCTCCTTCATTTCAAAAGATTTCATCTTGTTTATTCTATCCATCAATTATTTGTGTGCTGTTTAATTTACAAATATTTGGAATTTTCCTAGACATTGTCATTATTTATTTTTAATTAATTCCATTGTGGTAAAGAATACACACAATATGATCTCATTGATTTTAGGCTTATCATGGCCTGTCTTGTAGCCCAGCATATGGTCTACCTTATTGAATTTATCTTGTTTCCTTTAGGAAAGAATCTATTTTACCCTTATGGGAAAAATGTTTTTAAATTATATTTAGGGTAAGGTAGCTGATAGTTATGCTTGGTTTATCTATTTATTTACTAATTTTCTTATCTGGTTTTCCTATTAATTGCTACAAAGGAATGTTTACAACTACTGGTGTAATTTGGATTTTCATTATTTCTCCTTTTAATTCTTTCAGTTTTGCTTTATTGTTCTTCATAATTCTGTTAGAAAACATAAACTCAAAAACCCAGTGCTGATGAATCAATTCCAACTTATAATGACCCTGTGAGTGGATAGATTCATCTTTCCCCCATGGAACATCTCATTTCTTAACTCCCTGTGTGCCACCGGGATATCCTTCAGATGTGTCTGCATGTTTATAATACTCTGACTGCCTCAACTATTTTCCCCTTGTATTTTATTTTTTAAAATCGCTTTTTCTCTCATAATTCTAGATAGCTTGACATTTTATCTCTTTTCTTTTCTTATTTTTATTTTCATAGTGATAGATTATCTTCTATCTCTTAGTTTGAGCATTTTATGGTTTTTATAATTGCAGTGTGTCTTACAGATAACATATACAGGGTCTTCAAAAAGTTCATTGAAAAAGCAAATTTTATTTTAAATTTTTCATGGATTTCAAAGCAATTTCCACAAAATAGACTCATATTGAGCACATATTCACTTGCTATAAAATGTCCTTAATTTGAGACACTAAAGAGGAGAAGACATAAATCTGTAAAGAGCCACAGGAATTTTTGCAAAAATGAAGAAACAACAAATATTTTGTTTATTCTGAGCATTACATGGAAAAAATGATGAAATCATTGGTACTAATGCAAAGCTTATGGGGACCATGATTCAAAGAAACAAGTGGTTGGCAGATAATTTATTTTTAGATGGGACTAGTCAATTGCTCACGATGAAGCCTACAGCATCAGACCATCCATATCAATTAGAAAGAAAGCAATTGGTCCAATTAAAGTGGACCACTGAATAGCAGAAGAAACAATAGCCAACACTGTATGTATATGTATATAGATAAATAAATAAGTGGGTCAGCTTACAGAATTCTGACTGAAAAGTTAAAGTTCAACAAACTTTCTGCCTGATGAGCAAAACTTTCTGCCTTATGGATGCAACCCAGATTGGTTGAAGAAAAGAAGAAAGCTTTCAATGAAAAATTTAAATGTGTGGAACCAAGATCTTGAAGAAGTTCTTCCAAGAATAGTAATAGGAGATTAAGCAAAGCTTTATCTCCTTGACCCTGAAAAAAACCACAATCAAGTAAATGACAAGTAGTTTAAGTGGTCCAATCAAAGCAAAAGTAGACCTATCAAAAACAAAGGTCATGGCAATAATCTTGGAATGCTCAACGCATTTTTCTTGCTGACTTTCTGGAGGACCAAATAAAGAAACATCCACTTATTGTGAGATTTTAACAGAAAGTTAGTCAAAGCATTCACAGAAAAAAAAACTAGAAAAGCTTGTACAGAATCCTTCTCCATCACAACAATGTCCCTTGTTACTCCATGCGTCAAATATCTGTTATCTGTTTTATAGTTAAATATTTAACATTGATTTATGTTGAGAAAGTGCTACTAGCTGTAAGGCTGGCAGTTCTAACCCACATAGATGCACTTTCAGAAAATAAACCTGGCAGTAAGCTTCCAAACATTCACTACTATGAAGACCCTTAGGCTCTCTTTGGCATACATGGAGTCACCATGCTTCAGAATGAATTTGATGGCAACTAATAAAACTGTTATTTTCAAATCCACTGGCATTTTCCTTAATTAGTTCTTTAATTTTTAAAATATATTATAGTTTAATTCTAAAAGTTATATCAATTTCATTGTTCTTTAATTCTCTACTGAGAATTTCTAATTTTTTAAGATACTTTGCCTCAAGGAGTTTTAGCAGATGTTTTAAAATTCTAGTAACTTCAACATCTGGGTCATCCTAGATTTGTCTCTTAATCATCTTTTCCCTTGAGAATGGCTTACCTTTTCTAATTCTTTCTATGTTGGTTAATTTGGGGTAATCTTATGGATATTGCTATGGATAATGCTGTGTTGTTACCTATCCTGTTGCTTCTTTAATTATCCTCTGGGGGATGTTGATCTATTTCTTTCAATACACAAATAACAAATTTAGTTTTAGATTTTAAATTGTCTCACCCTCTGAGACTGGTATCTGAAACCTCAGTGTAGCGCCTTAAAGGTTTAACTACATTGTCTTGGGTCTTTCATGTACGTTTGCAGTTCAACATTTGGAATTAGAGTTAGTCTAGTTAGTCTCAGGATTAGGATTCTTTGCATATGGAATTTTCCTCTGACACCCATACTCTGGTGCTTTTTGTTTGTTCTATTATATAACCAGAAGGAATGGGTTTATTAGAATTTTAGGTCCTCACTTTAATCACTCTGAAACAGTGGATAGCCTTCAGGTGTTGCCAAAGAAGAATTAGGAACACACAAAAATGTAATCAGAAAGAAACAAGCACACACACAAACACACACCTGAAAACACCCATACACTAGTTGTTTCTCTGAAATTTGACTGCTTTCTATCACATCATATGCTTAGCTTTGTTTATTCTCTCTAACAGCCTTTTAAAAATTGTTTTAACTTGCTCTAGTGCTTACAGTTATGAGAGGAAGGGGAGAGTTACTATTTTCTTGGTAAAATATTCTGTTCTGTAACTACTATTTTTGTTTTCACAAGGAAGGGGAAAGAGGTACAATAAAAAAGAAATGATGTTCAATTGGTTTTCCTTTGTCTCTGGTGCACAATAAGTCTTCTGGTATAGAGGAATTTTAATAATAAGTGAAAGCTCTCACCTGCTAAATGAAAGTCGGATATTTGAGTTTACCCAGAGATGTCTCAAAGAGGGAGAAGGGGGAGCAAACGGCCTTGAGATGGACTTCTGAATAAACAGCCATTGAAAACTCTGTGAAGCATAATACTAGTCTGACACTTACAGGATTGCCATGAGTCAAATAGACCAGACAGTGACAAGTTTACAGAGGGAACTTCAAAAGGTTTGTGTAAAAATTGGATTCTTTTAGGAACTTTTTTGAAGTCCCCTTTTATTAAAAGCAACAACAGTCTGACTGTTAGTCTTAATAGATAGTAATTAGTGTTTTGTTCTTAGGTGTATTAGTCCCAGTAGGCTAGGGAAAAAAATATAGACACTCTATATGTATAGGAAAGATGCTTATATACAAGAACAATTGAATGTTGAGAAAACATTCCAGGCCAGTCCATATGTCCAATATTACTCCATATATCTGAGGCAATCTGTAAAGTCCTCCTAAGACCCATGAACTACATGCAATGATGCGCAATGCATGAGCATCACGGGCCCTTGTGTTGAAAGTCTTGTGGATCCAGTAATGCTGTGAGCATCTCAGGGCTGGCAGGAGACTCTAGGTCCGCTTCTCTGGCACCAGAGGTCTGATTGCAATAGGGTAGGATCATGTGGCTTCTCCAGCTCCCAGGATGTAGTGCCACATGTCTTGTCAGTAGAGCATTTCCTAAGGAGTGAGCAGAGAAAGTCTCCCTCTTCCAAGGAGGAACATCCAGGAGTTTTCAGAATTCTTAGAAGGACACACCCATACAGAGGCCTCATTGGCTATACTCTGATTGACATATCCCTTCACTCTTCATCCTATCAAGTCCCAAATGGACACCAGATTATGTAAGCACCACACTGGGAAAGTTCTTTTGATTCTAAAAGCATCACTTTACTTAGTATATTATCAGACCTCACTGCTGGAATTCTTTATAAAGTTTAGATGCAGAAAATAAAGGGTTGTTGTATTAAGAATTCTGGCACAGTTATCTTAAAATAAAATTTTGTTTACCACTTTTTATTATTAGGAATCATTTCAATACCTAGAATAGAAAAAGAAAATCAAAGTTTAATAGTATCTAGAAGGGCATAGGGAAAGGAAGTGGGAAAATCACTATTAAGGAAGCAGCGAGTTTCTGCCTGGGGGCCTAAGAAATTGGACAAAGGATATTAGTGATAGTTGCACAACATATTTAATGCCATTGATCTCACTGAATCGTATACATGACCAATGTTGAACTGGTAAATACTAAATTTTCCATACATTTGCAATTAAAAAAAGAAAAGAAACTTTTCAGCACCAAGTGTCAATGCATCCATTTTGAGCATGGTGGAGGAACCTAAGAATCACAAATCAATTTATTTTGTGACTAGGCTACATTGTTATCACCCCTCTCTCTGAGATTATCTTGAAATAATCATTATTTTCTCACTGATGAGGGTTTGCAACAGGTTTTTTTTTTTGCCTGTTTTCCAGTGTGATGTGGAAGCAGGGTTAGAAAACTGTAAGTGATCTTTTTGATTATTAACTTAGAAATTTGCTTCATCTTTCTCGAGAAAGCAATTAAAAATAGGATGAGCCCATGGTAAGAGAGCCTGTCTGAAAGGGTTTTATGGTCCTCAACACTTAGCTACGCAATAAAATACATCTGAAATTTATGGATTTAAGTCTTAAACCACTGTGCTTATAATTTTGATTTTAATAAGCCTTTTACTCTTCAATAAATGAATGAGGAGTAATTTTAAATTTTCATTTCATTCTTCCTCTAGTAATTTTCATTTTTACCTATCCCCACATGGCCATTTGTTCATTAGCAATTGTATCCAGATATTACTTCTACCTGGCATATAGGAGATAACAATGACAAAAATGATTTATTTGCCATTTCAAAGCCCTGTATTTTACTTAATCCTGGGAGATAAATAACAGAAAAGTAGCAAATGACTTTTACATATATAATATATTATATGTATTTAGTTATATTATATATTTAATTCCTGCTATATGGACATAGTTTGGCTGGACTTTAAAGTTACATGATAATATTCTACGCTTTTTATGAAGCACTATCAGGTAAATTTCTTTAGGAAAGCCATTTAGCAAGGTATACTGAAATCTATTATATTTTAAAGTATTTTATTAGCTAATTCAAGCATACTTCATTTGAATTTTCACATTGGGTGATATATAAATCATCATGAATACCCAAAATGATTGTTGAGAGCCTCAGAATTTTAATGGCTGAGAATGATTTATTTTCTTTTTCATTTCAGACTTTCAAAGAACTTGTCCACAATTCTCATTTTAATATAAATTCACCATCTTTAATTCTTATTCATAACTTTTCTGTTAGTGACATCTCTAGACCCACAATGCATGATTTGTCACATGTATGTGATCCGAATGCTTAATTTCCACTCCGTGATAAACAGTGAAGTCAGAGCTTCTGAGTGGTTGTTCTGACACCTCTTGCTTTACTACCACTTGTGAATACATTCTGTTGTCATAATAGAGATTTGAATGAAAGCTCTGAAAATTATTGCCTTATTCTACTATGGTGTCTTGTGCATGATCAATGTGAAATATATATATATATATATGATCACCACTGATGTGGTTACTCGCACATCAATTTTGGTAAAACAGTAGATTTAATGGGTGTAAAATCACTCTATGAACAGTTAACGATATTGTCTTTAATATAACAATTTATAAATGCAATAGCTAAAGAATACTATGGAATGAGAATTCATGGTGCAGGACCAGGTCACGTGTCCTTCTGTTGTACATAATATCACTCTGAATGAGAACTAGACCACACCTAACAACAACAGAATAATTAAGGAATGGTAAACTCATGGAATGAGTCTTTAGGAACCTAGAGAGAAGAGGTGAGTGTCACTTTCAATATGCCTGACCATTAGTAAGAAGTTGTAAAAGAGATTGATACATAAAGTTGAGTCCTGCAGAGGACTAGAGCTTGGGTGAAAGTGCACACTAGAGTGACGTCTACACAGTGAACTTGGGAAGCAATTAAACAATGGCTATACAAGGAGTTATATATACAAGGTTATGGGTGTGTGTATCTTAGGGGTAAAGGTGAGGGATATGAGAATTTGTAAACCTTAATCCATATTCTTGAATAGAGCAAGAATGAGATATTCTGCTTTGACTCAGCATATTAACCAGTTGGTTCATTTTCCTTACATTGAGTTACATTGCAAAAATCTTAAGCTAGGGCTTAGTCATCACATGATTTATGACTTATAGCACTGTCCGTTATATGGCAAGTCTGTATTTGTAGAAAAAATATTCTTCAGGAGCAATATTTTCCTATCCACTAATTCTCAGAATGGTGCAAATTGTTAAGATAATAGGCAGCTAACTAAACATTGGTGAGCAGGGGCGGCATGTAGGAGGGAAGCCTAGATTACTTTACAAGAGTTAGCTATTGGAAACCCTCTGGAAGGCCATTCTTCTATTCAACACAGATGGAGTGGCTCCCAGTCAGAGTCCACCAGATGGCAAATAACTACAACTTGTTCAATATATTTGAAATTTGTAACATGTTTAATTTGATAATCATTTTTTCCTCTAGGAAATCAAGTTCATTAGGAACTGTAACTGAATCCCACCACCAATGAGTGAATTTTCACTCTTAGCAAATCTCTTGAATAAAATATAACTACTCCTTTGGCTTTCTGAAGCTATAAATCCTTATAGAATAAGATAGATTCAAAATCTTTCTCACGCAGATTTGCTGAAAGATTTGTACTAGTGACTTATCAATTATCCACACAAGGTTTAGCCTACAGCACCACCAAAGATTTTCATTTAGATCCTTGATGCACTATATACTTAGAAATTCAAGAAAAATAAACATGGAGTTGTAAACTCAAAATAAGAAGCTAATTCTTCTTGCCTAAAAAAGGGTTTCCTTAAGATAGTGAAATTTGAAAAATGAGTAGAGAATTTCAACAGGTAAATAATGGAGAATTATATGCCATAAATTAAGTGATCAAAAGGAAACACATAATTTTGTTCTCACAGTTTTATATGATCTAATAAAATCAATTTACCAGGTGCTTTTTTATGTCATAATAATTATAAACCATGAAATTACTTTAGGCTTCATCTACTCCATAAAATCAATTTTATAGATATTAAGTTCAAGGGAGGTGAAGTGATTGACACTTCACCACTGAAGTCCTGGTAGAGCCTGATCTGATAAAGAATTCTGCCTTTTCTTTACATTATGACTCTAGACTCCACTTCACTTCATGTCCAAGGATTAGGTTGGCAAAACAAATGCAATTTCATAAAGTAAATAAAAAACAAGCATGATATTGTTTGTCCACAATATTGCTAGGAAATAGCACTGGCTATTTTGGTTTGCTAAACAACAATTAGAAAACAAAACAAAAGCATATGTGGGAAAGTTTAACAATGTTCTTTTTGCTTAAAGTATAGAATTTTATTGTTTAAAGTGAAAAAGTCCCTTAAATGTCTCTTACAACTTCTAAAATTAATTATCAAGTGATTTGTTTTTCTAACTCTGTCATGGTTCTTACAGATTTTCAGAGATTATTTTAATATCTAAGACTTGTATCATGCTCACCTTTTCAGAGCATTCTGTTTTTACCTTCAAATATTTTCTCCAATCTGTCTGATAACGCTGAGATAAGTATTTAGTACAAAGTGTTCTTAAGCTTTTTATTTTTATTTGTGTATGATCACATGACATATTTCCTTTTGGTAACTGGGTGTTGATTAGGGGAAAATATCTTGCATACCTTGAATCCTTGGATGTAGAAATCAGTTCATTACAAATTTGTGTTCAAACACCAAAAAGTTCAAGAGTTGAACATATTTTTTTCATAAGAAATAATGAAAATCCAAATAACTGGGTTTGAGCCTCCCAATTACATTTATAAATTCATTATGAAGGTTTTTAGCCTTCTTGCATATCACTTTCCCTGATACACTATCAACATAGAGCTTTTTCTGATTTATCCAAAGTAACAGCAACTTTTCACCCTCTTTGATGTCTGGATTCCATGTTTTAATGTTAAGGATTTCACATCTTTTGCTATATTAGCTGCTTTAATCACACACACACACACGCACACACACACACACATACACACAGCAATGTAGATAATGTTGACTAAGCCATGTTGTATTCAGCCAACTAATCAGAAAAGAAGTGACCTAATTCAACGTTCCCAATGATTTCTTTCTCTAACTCTGTTGTGGTTATCACTGTTTTTCTCTCAGGTTTACTAATTTTATTTCGAGACATAAGGTATGATATTTTAACAAATAATTCAAAAAAAAATACCCCAAGCCAAATAAATAAAAAAATGCCAGTGACATACGTCTTAAAATACAAACACAAGAAATCTATGTTGTCTGAGTGAGAGTGGCACTTAGACTGAAGCTTCACCCTTTTGTGTCTGCCAGGAGACAGGACATGTGATGCACAGGTTTTTTCAAGGTGGCTTTTTAGTTGGGTTATTGAGCTAATTTAGGAACACTGAGCAGAATTTTTTTTTGAAGTTTGCTTTCAAGTATGAGCTTGCAGTCATTTGACAACTGAAGAGTCACTTTATTTTGGATGTATTATCAGTATAAACCATTTCCTGGAAAAGCACATCTTGCTTTGTGAAGGAAAAGAGCATCGAAAAAGAGAAAGTTTCTCAAAAAGATGCACTGACACAGTGGCTGCAACAACGTGCTCAAACATAACAATTGTGGAGATGGTGCACTGCTAATCATGGTTCCATTTTGTTGTATTTATTGAATCGAGTTAGAATTGACTCAACAGCACTTAACACAAGTGAGCTAAAAGTCCATATTTACCAGTATGGCATTAGAATTCTCTAAAGTTTAAAGGTGATCTGCATGGAGAAAGAATATAAACTAAAACTATTGAGAAATTCAAATAAAACATATAATATTTTAATGCCAACTTCTTCAAGGGAATTATAAAAATAAAAATTCTAAAAGTAAATTGAAATAATTCAAATGTGCGTACATTATTGTCTGAGTCTGACTGACTGCTTATATGTCTATGGTCTTATGAGGTTTTTAAAATATAGATTCCATTTCAAAAGGAAAATTAGATTTCTTATTGTTTATGGTACTTGCTCCCACATACACACAAACACAAACATTGCATTAAGTGAGAGAAAAATAAGGTTGCCTGCTGCAGGCATGATTCAGTCTTGGAAAATCCTTGAAGGTAATATACTCCATGCTATATGGAGTGGACTGTGGTGAATAACAATCAGCTTGATACAAGTGAGCATTATCCTGGTTTCAAAGACTCAAGCCCAGACTCTTGCAGCATTAAGCCATGGGAGGAGGTGCAGGAGACAAAGCAGAAAACTTCGGGGCTGGATTCTGGGGTCTGCGTGGTAGCCTATGTTCTCAGCAGAACAATGGAACCCTGGCTGCTCCTAAATAATGCAGAACAGCAAGCAGGGCTGGTGAATGGTCCTCTTTCCATACCTTGCTGCCTCTTGCTTAGCTCCTATCCATGCCCTCTGCTCCAGCCACTCTCAGTTCTTTCCTCTCACCTTCGCCAGTATCTCCAGCAGTAGCAGAAGCAGCAGCAATTACCATAGCCAGAAACTGACTCCTATAAGGTATGATGTTCACCAAATGTCCAAATCAGAAATACTCTGTTTCACACAATGTTCCATGAACATTACGCTCCTACATTCATCTATAAATAAATTAATTAATACTCGTGAAATTTAGGTTGTGTGAATAGATGAGTTATTTCATATCACCTGAAAATATATGCAAAAAAATCCAAGCATGTCTGAAAGAGTTGATTAGTTAGATAACTGACACTACCATGGAAGAAGCAATTGACAATTGATCAAAAGACATATTGCACAAAATCTCTTTATTTACTAATTATTTTGTCATGTATCTTAGATCCTTATCGATAGGAAGGAGTTCAATGAGTAGTGTCTGGTAGCACAGGGAAATTGTCACTTGTATTTTTTTTATTTAAATTTTTAAAATTTTATTGGGGGCTCTTACAGCTACTACAACATTCAATACATCATTTGTCTCAAGCACATTTGCACACATATTTCCACATACATTTCCCAATATTTTCCACTTGAGCCCTTGATACAAGCTTCTTTTTAATAAACCAAAAACCTCCCCTTTCCCCTCCCCCCCTTTTTTTAAAATTAATCATTTTATTGGGGGGCCCCTACAACTCCCATCACAATCCCTAACAACATCAGTTGTATTCAGGCCACTTTTACACACCCATTGCCATCATTACTCTCAAAACATTCTCCCTCCCTCCAGGCCCCCATTATCAACTCCCTATATTACCCTTCCTCCCCCCTTTCTCCTTGAACCCTTAGTAATTTACAAATTATTTTTTCATCCTGTACACTGTCCAATGTGTCCCACACTCACTTCCCTGTTGTCCGTGCCCCAGAGAGGAGGCTGATCCCTGAAGTTGGCTCTCCCTCTCTATTCCTGCATCCCTCCACCCTCCCGGTATTACCACTCCCATCACTAGTCTTTATGGATCATCTATTCTAAGTTTCCCATATTTCCAACTTCACTGTACATCTCCTGGTCTAACTGGATTTATGTGGTAGAATTGGGGTCTTGATAGTGGGTGGGAGGTAGCATGGGAACTAGAGGAAGGTTGCATATTTCATAGCTCCTTCCCTGTATCTTAAATGACTCATCTCCTCCTTGTAACTCCTCTGCAAAAGGATGTCACTTCACCTATTGATGGGCTTTGGGTCCCCAATCTGTACTCCCCCTCATTAATAATAATATAATTTTAGCTCATTGATGCCTGACACCGGATCCCTTCACCACCTCATGATCACATAGGTTGGTGTGCTTCTTCCGTGTGGGCTTTATTGCTTCTGAGCTGAATGGCCGCTTGTTTACTCAAGCCTTTAAGACCCCAGACGCTATATCTTTTGGTAGCCGGGCACCATCAGCTTTCTTTACCACATTTGCATATGCACACATTTGTCCTCAGGGATCATATCAGGAAAGTGAGCATGCAAAGTTGTGCTTTTGAGTTCTTAAAGCCTGATATCTCATCCCTTTGACACCTCATGATTCCACATGCTAGTGTGCTTCTTCCATGTGGGCTTTGTTGCTTCTGAGCTAGATGGCTGCTTGTTTACTTTCAAGCCTCTAAGTCCCCAGATGCTCCATCTTTTGATAGCCGGGCACCATCAGCTTCTTCACCACCTTTGCTTATGCACACATTTGTCTTCAGTGATCATGTCGGAAAGGTGAGCATCTTGGAATGCCAATTCCAAGAACAAAGTGTTCTTGAACCAAGGAGATACTTGAGTGGAGGTCCAATGCCCATCTGTTGTCCTACTACTAACCCTATAAGTATACACATTAATCTCTTTCCCCATCCTCACTTATAAATATATGCCCCTATGTACGTACCTGTATTTGAACCTCTATAAATGTTCATTATCCCCCAGTTCCTTCCTCTATTTTCATTTGCTTCCCTTTTGTCCCACTATCATGCTCACTCTCCCTTTAGGTTTCAGTATTTTTTCTTTGTTACATTAGTCTTAATTAATCCCTATTGGCCTTCTCTCACCCACCTTGTCCCTGCATTTGTATCAACTGTTATTCCCTTTTTCCTGGCCTAGTCGACATCACCACCTTTCCCCCTCCTCCCCCTCTGCATTTGTATCAATTGTTATTCCCTTTTTCCTGGGTTGGTCGACATCACCACCTTTCCCTCTCCTCCCCCTCTTCAATGTCCCCTCCCCTGGAGCCATCAGACTTGTCATTTTTACCTCCAACCTCTTTGTCTAGTCTATCTTGTCTAGATAGACCTGTAGAGGTAGCAATATGTACAAGAAAGGTCTCCTAAAATGGAGCAACTTAAGCAAATAAAACAATGATAACAACAGCAAGAAACCCCCTCAATGTACTATACAATATGTAACAGAATAATAAAAAAATAATAAAAATAATAGCAATATAAGAACCTGTATAAAGTT
>PVJH01001167.1:87343-230056 GCA_004026705.1 Nesogale talazaci | reverse complement strand
CACAAAAAGGTCGCCCAGCTGGTGGAAGATCCCTGATATATGGACTCTCTTCTCCGGGGCTTGAATTAAAGCAGATGTGGGGCAGGGCCCTCTCCTGGACAAGGAGGGCCCCTCAGAGATATTTCCACTCACCAGGACACTTCCACTTGGCCTCCCAGACACCAGACTCACCCCAGTTCCCTGTGTTGGCTGCTCCCCTCAGCTCCATCTTGACCCTTTTTAACTTATATGTTGTTTCTAGCTTCTCACATTTTATTTATTTCTATATCATAAAACAACTGTCACTGAGCATAGGTAAGTTTTCATAAGTAGTGTTTTAAATACATCAGTATCATTAATTTCTTAGTAGATATTGACTGCATTTTTTATTTCCTCATTGGACCACAGGGAATTCACAAAATTATTGCACATATGTGCCCTTTTAATATAAATATATGTCTCTTAAATATAAACTTTCCTTATTATTTCCATGCATCATTTTCTAAATATGTATTGTATGACTTCTGCTATGCACGATTTAGTATTTTGTTTTCCTTTTGTCATGACAACCTATTAGGTGCTACTTTCCTATAAGGACAGTATGATATTCTTGTTGTTGAGATTGTAAAACATCCTTCAACACAGGATATCTTAATTTTTTTGGGGGGGAGGGGCATCACTGCCCTCAAGTGGTGGGAGTAGGAGGCCCAGTCTTTGCTCTGTGGAGCTGGAATCGAACCTCCATCCCAGTGGGCCGCAGTCCCATGAACAACCACTGTGCCACCGGGGCTCAGCCCAGAATATCTTAATTTATTATACGTTTCACAATATCTATGTTATTACATACATGGAAGTTTGTCAGAAATACATTAGATTTCAATTAAAGAATGTGGGTCTCCAGGAATCATCTCTTCCCTCCTATACAAAGCCAACCAAAAATTATGCACTAGCCCGGGTAAACTAGAGAAACAAAGTTCATAGACATGCATATGTATATAAGGGAGAGGTTTATATGCAAGAGGAATAGAACATTGAGAAAGCATCCCAACCCAGTCCCGTTCAAGTCCACAAGTCTCATATTAGCCCATATGTCCGATATCAGTCTATAAAGTCTTCTTTAGATTCACAAGGTACATGCAATGACATCGGGACAATCAGCCAGTGGGTGCAGAGTCTTGTGTATGCAGTGGTGGTAGAAGCATCTCAGCACTGGTAGGAATCTCTACCTTTTCCAGCTTCATAGATCTGGTTCCATCAGGGAAAGCTCATGTGACTTCTCCTCCAGTTTCCAGGACTCAGGGTCTATCAGCATGCTGCTATGTTGTCTTGTCAGTAGATTGTCTCCCAGGGACTGAGTCCTGTGTCTCTAACCTCTGATTGGGAAATACCATGAGGTTTCCCAGAATTCTCAGGAGAAAGCCATGCCTACACAGAGATCTCATTGGCTATCTCCAGATTGACAGGCTAGACTCCACCCATACACTCCCAGTCCTGAAATGGACATGATTATATGACTGCCACAGATTAGGATCAGGGTGATTTATTAAAATCTTTGAAGAAAACTTATTCGGTTTCTTTTTCTCACTTTTATTTCAATTGTATGTATTTTACTCAAAAGCTGATATAAGAAACCCTCCTGTATAACTAACTATTTGGGTAAGAATGTATTGCTAACCACAGTGTCAGTAATGTTGAACCACCCACCACTCCATAGAGAAGGGTGATGTTTTCTGTTCCCAGGAAGAGGTTACGATCTTAGAAACCCACCCGGGCAGTTCTATCTTGTCCTGCAATTTTTCTATGCATTGGAATCAAGTTAATGGCAGTGAATATGGTTT
Organism: Nesogale talazaci; assembly: GCA_004026705.1. Classification (NCBI taxonomy): domain Eukaryota; kingdom Metazoa; phylum Chordata; class Mammalia; order Afrosoricida; family Tenrecidae; genus Nesogale; species Nesogale talazaci. Next base: position 228,239 of record PVJH01001167.1, on the reverse strand, counting down.
GAATTTTCAGTACATGGTGTGAACCAAGTCACACCTTTTTACTTGCAGGGATCTTTGAATTTTTCCTCAGTAGAGGATAAGAACCAACCTCATCCTGTATTTGTGGTATCTTTAGGAATACTCAGTGAGTGCTGGATTATTAGAACAAAGTGTTCTTGTGTTGATGGAGTACTTGAGTAGAGGACCAATGTTCATCTGCACCCTTAATACTAAATGTTTAAAACTAAATCTATAAATATATGTATGTAGCTCTATTTCCCCATCATCATATATAAATATATTTACGTATGTGCATAACTGTATTTAGAACTCTATAAATTTTCCTCTATTTTCTTTCAGTTTCCTCTGGTTCCACCATCATGTTCAGTCTTCATTTGGGTTTCAGGAATTCCTCTCAGTTACAATGCCCTTGATGAAGCCCTGCCTTCCTCCTCGCCATCAATTTTCAGTCACTTGTCATTCCCTTGTTCCTGGGTTTGTCAACATCCACTTCCTTTTCCCTGCCTTCCCCTGAATCCTTTCCCCATTTTTCTCTCTTCTGGCTTGTTTATCCTGCTTATCTAGTCCAGAGATACATGCAGTGATAACAATATGCACAAACACAAGACCAAGCAGAACAAAGCAACAAGAGAAAATAAAACAATAGTTTCAACAACAACAACAACAATAAAATGACAATGACAAAAAAAGGGGAAGTCTATAAATAGCTCAAAGGCTACTTGTCATCTTTTACATGTATTTTCCAGTCCAGTCTGATGAGGTGCCATGCCCTGGCCACACAGTTTAATTTTGGTGTTCCCTGGAGGCTTCATTGCTCTGCTCCCTTTGCTTCCATGTTGCTCACCTCCAGTGTCTCACCTCGGTGTGGTGGGCTCAGGACAGATGTAATTCCCATCGTGTTGTCCCCCATAGTACTATGGGTCCATGCAAAATGTCATGTCTTGCTATGGGGCCAGCACTATGGTCCTCTCTGTGCAATGGCTGCTCTGAGAAGAAATACTATCCTCAGAGATTGATGGGCCAGGATGTGCTTCATTCTTTTTCTCTCCCCCTTTGTTTTCTGCTGTGTGCTCTGTTCAGATGCATCCCTTTCCTTGAGCTATAGCTTCAAAATGTTGTCTACTGAAATGAATCATTTTGGGGTGGGAGGAGACACCGTCCACTTAGTTGGTAATGGGACTGGCCCCTCAGGCCTCTTTCTTGGTTCCCAGCTTCATGCCAGTGTGTTGCATTCTTGCACTATGAGATGTTCACCTCCCTGACATCACCATAAAAAACACATTGGTTGCATAAGCAAATGTGGTGACAAAAGCTAATGGTACCTGGCTATCAAAAGATAAAACATCTGAGAGGTCTTAAAGGCTTGAAGCTAAACAAGTGACCATCTAGGTGAGAAACAACAAAACCCACATGGAATAAGCACCTCAGCCTGTGTGATAATGAGGTGTCAGTGAGATCAGGTATCAGGCATTAAAGACCTAGAGCAAGAAATCATCATGTGAATGGGGCACAGGGTGTGGAGTGGAGGCACAAAGCCAATCAATTGTGTTCAAACAATTGTTCAAAGAAGGGTTGTGAGGAGAAGATGGGTCAGTAAAGTACAGTGTAGCACCAATGAAACATTCAGCTTCCCTCTGGTTCTTTATTGCTCTGCCCCCCACACCACTATCATTACCCTAATTCTACCTTACAAATCTGTCTGGACCAGAACATGTACATCGGTACCAATAAGAACTGGAAATACAGGGAATATCAAAAAGATAAATTCCTAGGGACCATTATTGAGAATAGCCATACCAGGAGCATAAGGGAAAGTTGGGGAACAAAGGGGGAACCAATCACAGTCACCTACCTATAACCCCCTCCCAGGGAGATGGGCAACAGACAAGAAACTGGGGAGAGACATCGGAAAATGCAAGACATGAAAAAAAAATAATTTATACACTGTCCAGGGCCCATGAAGGAAGTAGGGGGAGGAGAAAATGAGCAGCTGATATCAAGGGTTCAAGTAGAAAGAAAATGCTTTGAAAATGATGATGGCAACATATGTACAAATATGTTTGAGACAATAAATGTATATGTGGATTGTGATATGAGTTGTATGAGCCCCAAATAAAATGATTTTTAAAAAGTCACCTCCCCCCAAATACTAGATATTGTGACTTTATATGTCATCCTGTCTTTTCTTTAGATAGAGTATAAATGTTGATTGAATATAAACAGTTTTTATATACTTCATGTAATCTGAAAGCCGTATCTATATTTCCAGGCTGAACTTCAGTAGAAACAAAAAGGCCTACTATGACTTTGGGATATCTTTTGTTTCTGACTCTGAAACCTCTGTCTGGTTAACCTTTGTTTAACCTTAATATTTAGAATGGAACAACACCTACCACCATGTGAGACTTTAATTAAAGTGGTTTGGATTTCTGTGGGACATTGCAATGAATAAAATATCCCAGACAATATACATGAAAGAGAAGTAGGGGGAAATGGAGAAGCCTAGCATTTTGGAAGAATTTGAAATCTTTGACATCTTAAATTTCAAACTATGTAAGACTAGTCTAAAAGAAATTATTATCACACTTGGCCGTTTAAACTTCTTTTTGTTCCTCAAACTAAATAAAGATTGAAAAGAAACAATATTTGAGTTCTCTGAATATGGCAAAAGAGAGAGAGAGAGAGAGAGAGATCCAAGAGTAAAGGATTCTTCAGGGAAGAGTTAAAGTACAAAGAGTCAAAAACCCACCAGAGGACACTGATGCCCCCCCCCACCCCAAAAGAAACAAAAACCAAACCTGTCATCAGGTCAACTCTGACTCTTATTGACCCTCAAAGACAGAGTGGTGGAATGGTTTCCTAGGATTCCTAAGGCTGCAAATCTTTAAAGCAGGAGGCCAGCCCAGTTTTCTTCCACAGAGTACTTGGTGGGCTTGAGCAGCTGACCTTGCAGTTAGCAGGACAATGCATTGGCCACTATTCCACCAAAGGAAGAATTAAAGGAGTGGAAACACTCCCTTCCAAACTATATGGATCTAAGTGGAGTATATGTCTAGAGAGTAATTTCACATTTTGATACTTTTGTTTAAAAAAGGTTCGGTGCATTCATAGCAATAGTTTTAAATTATCTTTGAATTCACAGCCAGAGAGAAAAGGAAGCTACATACTAGCTGTGCGAAGTTTGTATTCAGGAACAGGTTAGCAAGCAGAGCCTGTGGGAAACAAGTTCGGTAGTTTCAAGGGACTGTGCTTAGTTCCCTTTAATACAGGAACTAGCCAGTCTTAATCAAGGGAACAGAGTGGGTCTTGCATTTAGGACATGTGAGGTATTCCTGATTTTGTTAGATGCTGTGGCAGGAGAAGCTCCTTGTATGTGTGTGATACATACATGTATGTGTGTATGTATATGTGTAATATATATATATATATATTTATATATATACACACACATTAGATCTCTGGTGACACAATGATTAACACTGGACTGGTAACCAAAAGGTTATTGTTTCAAACTTAGCAAGCACCACTATAGCAGAAAGAAATGAAACTCTTCTGTAATGACTACAAATAGAAAACTAGGGAATATGCTGAACAAAATATCAGTCACAAAAAAATAAAAATATTGCATGATCTCAGTTTTATGAAATGAGAAATATATTTCATGTGAGAGGTTTATTGTGCCAACCTGGTCAGTGAACACATGTGAAGCTAACCGAAGGGCAGGGTAATTGAATGCCGGAGAGAGAAATTGCTCAATTGCTCGGTGAACCTCTGATGGTTGGATGAGTGTGTGGCTGTCTTAGCGAGTTCTCTACCTCAGGTGGCAATGCTCACTTTCTGGGAGACATCCCTGAGGAGACGTCACATGAACCTGCCCCTGTCATTGCTGAGATGCTTACACTGCCACTGGATTCAAACACTTTCAACTCACTGTCCCGTGATTGCCCGGCATCTGGTGTCATTGCATGTGTTTTGTCAGTTTGAGGAAGACTGTAGGTGAGTGTCAGACATATGAGATAATATCAGACTTTTGGGCTTGGACAGGATTGGTTTGGAAAGCTTTCTTAATGTACACTTTCCCCTTACATAAAACTTTCTCATATACATAGGAGTTTGTGTAGATTTCTTTCTCTAGTCCACCCTGACGAACACATGTAGAGAGAGGGAGCAATGCCCATTGATGCTGAACTCGCTATGGGGGTAGGTCAATCATTCTTTAGGCAGTGGTCACTTTGGGCATATGAAGAAAGGAAGCATCACATGCAAGCTTACATTGACACAGTGCCTAACAGTGCTAAATATCATTAGTGCCACAACATCACCTTTAGAAAAGAAGATGTATTGGCATGTGGCTATCTGGTGGTGTAGTGCTGGCAACCATGAGGTCAGCAGTTCCAACCCACCTGTTACTTCTTGGAAGAAAAAAACAAGACTTTCTTCTCCCCCCAAAGATTTAAGTCCCCAGAAACCCACAAGGCCAGCTCTACTCCCATACACAGTTACAGTCTCAGAAACTCAAAGGGAACAGTCACACTTCAGCCTAGTGGGTCTCTTTGAGTCAGAATCGACTCACTGGAAGTGAGTTTGACTTATGGTTTGCATGAAGGGACTAAGATGGCCCCATAGTTGCCATTGTAAAAATACAGTTTCACAAACCAGATTTAGGGTCTGTATAAGTCAGAATTTTTCCCATGGGAGCAGGTTGGGGGTAATTTTTGTTTGGTTTCTTTTACTTTTAATTTTGTGTGTACTATATTATAGCACAAAAATGATACAGAAGTGGAGTACATCTGCAATGTTTGTATATGTAAGGGTACATGTGTAAATCACTAATACTAATATATGTAATAAAACAACATCATTTGGTGACATCTGGTATAAGCATTTATAAAATGGAAATGCCATAATGCCATCAAGACATTTTCCCCTCTGCTTATACAAGAATTATCAGTTGATTTACTTAATAAATCTGGGGACCAACAAAGACTTGGAAATGCAGCTTCCAAAGAATGCTCCCATGCTGTGATTGGTGAAGTGATAAGTAATTTGCTTTTAAAACTAGCACATAGCACTTAGCACTATGTTAAACTGAAGGATGAAATTCATTCATTTTTCATCCACTTGCTTAACTGACACTTAGTGTAATCTAGCTATTGTCACTGAGCTTAATACTAAGAACATTTAATAAAACTCACTTTAAATTTACAGCTACCATTTGATATTTTAATTTCTTCATATATATGAAGAAATATATATATATATATATATACTTGCTCCTTAACATAACTAAATATAGGATGAATAATCTATTTAGTCAAGAAGACCACAGTAGACTCTAATAGGATGATCTATGAAAATATGTTTTTATTTACAACTTTCAATTATGCATTGTCTATTTTACACCACATATTATCTCTATATAATAAAAAATAACACTAATAAGACAAGTCAATTAATAGCTCAGAATAACCTTAGAGATACAATTATTAACCAAATCATTCATTGAGTATATATGAGATTACAGATAAATTGTACCATATTTTATCAACTCTTTGGAAAAAATTAGTAGCAGAAAATAACTTCAGTGAACTACAAAGAAGAATGGCTGGATTGACAAATACACTATCCTCTCACTCCCCCCCACACACACACACACTCCAGAAACCCATCTTGAATTTTGAAATATTCTTAAAGAAAAAATGATCTTTCATTTTTCTCTTGAGACTCCAACCATATACTTACATACAGACAATCACAATTAGTATAGCCCCATGTCAAGACAAATGTGATGTTTTACTTAAGATATAGATATTAGCACACCTTACTTAAACATTGGGTTAAATTACACCACTACACTCACGAATATTGGAAGAGTTCTTTTCCGATGAGAAAAGAGAATTCTTTAAAAATGCCAGTAATCTCTACCCAGGGAATCCATACTTTTATATAATTTTAATAACATTCAAGCTTCAAACAAACTCACATTTTGACCCTGTTATTTAATATTTAATGCTCAGTATAAAAAATGCGACTATGAATAAAGTGAAATAATAATGCAACAACAAAATTATGTAGATTGTATTTTATCAGGTCTACCTGTCCATTTTCCTTACATTGATATAACAGGAGAAGATGTAGTTCACTAAACTAGCAGTGCCATGTAGTAGGACATATATTGTAGTTAGGGGCATCCTTCTGGGAGCAGCAGAAAAAAGTCGATTAGCATAAACATTTTTAATGGAAATGCACACACAATAAGAAAATTAGCAAAAGATTGCTTCGATTATTATTTAATGCATTCATTTTGCACATTGCATGTGAATTTAAGAGAAATTTGATCTATTAGCTGAGATTATTTTATCCATTAACTTTTTCCGAACCCATCCTAGTCAAAAAGGTCAAAACCAGAGAGGGCGAAAGTAGCAGTTAGAGAAAAACAATCCCTGCTCACATACAGCTACACTTTCAAAGGAGTAGAACTGATCTTTAAGGGACCTGAGCCTGTCATGGAGCGACCAGCACCATCCCTCTCAAACCATTTATTTACTTTAAGATCATTTTACTGGGGGCACTTACAGCTTATTGCCGTCATCATTTTCTAAATATTTGTTTTCTCTTTGAGCCCTTGAAATCAGCTCCTCTTTTTTCCCTACCTTTCCCTCTCCTTCACCCTTGATAAATTATAAATAAATTATAAATGAAATTATACATTATTTTCATAGCTTATACTGACTTCTGTCTCCCTTCACCCATATTTCTGTTGTTTGTCCTCCTGGGGGGAATAGCTATGTCTGCGTTCATTGTGTTCAGTTCCCGCTTCCTCCCTCCACATTTTCTCTGTCCTGGTATTGCTACTCCCTTGTCTGTTCCTGAGGGGCTTACATGACCTGGATTCCATGTGTGCTGACCTCTTATCTGTACCAGTGTACATTCTCTGGTCTAGTCAGAACTGAAAAGCAGGAATGAGGTCATGAGAGTGGGGAGTGAGGAAGCTTCAAGCAGCCAGAGGAATGTCATGTGTTTAATTGGTGCTATACTGAACCTTGCTGACTCGTCCCTTCTATGTGACCCTTCTGTGAGGGGATGTGCTATTGTCTACATATGGCTGTAGGGTCTCTGGTTCGCCCCCCATGTGTTTTTTGCTAGTTGGTTGGTTTGTTTTTTGTGGTATTCTCATGCCTGATCCCATGGACACTTCATGATCACATAGGCCAGTGTGGTTTTCCATGTGGGCTTGTTGCTCCTCTGCTAGATGGTTACTTGTGTAACTTCAAAATTCTAACATCCAAGATACTGCAACCTTTGATAGCCAGCCACCATCTGCTTTCTTCACCACATTTTCTTATGCACTCATTTTAACTTCAGCCAGTGTGACACGCTGTTAAAACAAAGTGTTCTTGTGTTGATGGAGGACTTGTGCAGAGACCCAAAGTCTATCCACTTCCTCATTATATCGCCCTATAAATATATGTACATAGGCCAATACCTCAGTACACACCTATGTTTATACCTCCATCCATAACTTTACTTCCTAGATCTTTTCCTCAGTTTCCTCTTACCTTACTCTTGCCTCTCCATCATGCTCACTCTTCTTTGGCCTCGTCGTCATTCCTCTCAGCTAAATTGATGTGGCTGCAATGCTACTAGGATCTCTATGTCCTCCTCATTTTTAATTTTAATTCTCTTTTTATTCCCTTGTCTAAGGCATTGTTTGCTCACCCTTCCCCATCTTCACTTCTGCTGAAGTCCCTCCAGAACCATTGCTCCTGATGCTTTATCCTGGGTCTTGCTTCTCATGCTTATTATATAGGTAGACAAAACAACAATAACAAAGAAAAAACACAAACTCAAAAAAAATGTGAGAGAGAAAAGACATGAAAAAGCACACATCATTCCAGGTCTGCCAGCTGATCTTTATAAGTATCACCCACAAGACCCAGGGAGCTCTGGGAACTGCCACTCCTAGCCTGAATCCTATTTTAGGGACTCATCAGGGATTTGTGGCTGTTGAACTGCTGTGTTCCCTCTGTTTGCCCTACTTTATGGATGTATGGGAGTGGGTAGGGTCTGGGTGTCAGACCAGCCTCACTTTCCACCATGAGTCCCCAGCATTGTCCTCTATGCTCCAGTGAGGGGACATTAAGTCTCGAGCTATTGTTAGCCCTATAGTCCTCTCTGTGCCGTAGCAGCTCTCTGCAGGGATGTCGTCTTCAGGGATTGGCATGGCAGTATGGGGTCTAGTCTCCCTCTCTTTTTCCTTCTTGGTTTCCTTGTTTTGGGTGTGACAGGGAGGCTTCTCTCCCCAACCTATAAGGTGAGGGTTGTCGTTTACAGTACATACTTCTAGGGAGGGGTCGGTTTGACTCTGATTTGGGCTGGCCCTCGTCATGAGTTGTTCCATGTCGTTACATGGCTCTTAAGGTTTGGCGCACCATGGTGGAGTCTGCACTCACAATCCTATTTCTGTGGAGACATAATCAATAATACTCATTCCCCTGGTTGGATTAGTTCCCTGCTCCCCCATATCATTGTCTCCCTATCCCCCTCCCCTCACTTTTGGCTCTTCTCCACCCGCAATTTTTCTTTCTTTGTTTTGACATGACATGTGCATCCTTGGGTTTGTTCTGACGCCTGCCCAATTGCTTATACCTCAACCTGTATGGTGTGAGATGAGTGGCTTTGCTTCTATACCTACTGTGCTGATTATACATAGCCAGTCGACTCATGTTGTACTTATCATTTTGTGATTGGCTAACATTGCTTAGTATAATTTCCTCCAATTCTTCCCATAAGACTATGTGCTTCAATGGTGCTTTTTAGTGATGTGCAGTAATCCATTGTGTGTATATGCCAGAGTTTTCTAATCCACTTGTCGATAGAAATTTGGGCTGTTTCCAATTCTTTGCAATTGTGAATTGTGCCACAATAAACATTGAAGTGCAGACAAACGGTTGAGATCTATTTCCTACTTCCTCTGGGTATATGCCCAGTGCAGGGATTGCTGGGTCGTAAAGTAATTCAATTTCCATTTGCTTTATATATTGCCAGATTGTTTTTCCACAGACACTTTATATGTGACATGACCACCAGTGATGGAGGACTGTTTCTATCCCATTACATCCTTTCTAACAGTTGTTGCTCTTTGATGTTCTGATTTAGCTTTCTTCAAGTATGTTGAGTGATATCTTATGGTTGTTTTAACTTGCATTTCTCTGATGACTAATAGTTGGAAGAGCTTTCTCATATGATATTAGCACATTTAGGTCTCCTCCCTGGTGAAACCTCTGTTCAGATGTTTTGCCCACTTCATCAGGGGGTTAACTGTTTTCTTCTTTTTGCAGGGTAGGAGAGTGTAGTAGATTTTAGTAATAAGTTTTTTGTCTGTTGTGCTATTGCTACACATCCTCTCTCAGTATGTGCATTTTCTTGTTACTCTTTTGGTGAATTCTTTTGACATATACAGGTGTTTTATCCTTAATATAGGCCATGTGTCAATTTCAGCTTCATCTGTGTGTGCACCCGTCAATAATACAGTTTGCTTTGTATTCCCCATACCAAGGTTCTTAAGTTTTTCCTGATTCTTTCCTTATGATCCTGATACTTTGGGGTTTAATTCTTGGTCTTTGGTCCACCTTGAGTTTGTTCTTATGAATGGGGTGAAGTAAAGGTCTTGGTTCATTTTTCTACTGGTGGATAGCCATTGTTTCCAGCACTACTTGTTAGAAGCATCCACCTCACTCTTGATGCCTTTGGGGTCCTTTTCAAATATCAGTTGTCAATATGCAACTGGATTTATTTCTGGATTTTCTGTTTGTTTCCATTGGTATGATTATCTGCATTATTCCAGTACCATGCTGCTTTAACCACTGTGGCTGTGTAGTAGGTGTTAAAGTCAGATAAAGCAAGTCCTTTAACTTAGTCCCTTTTCTTGAGGAGTTCTCTTCTAATTCTGGGCTTCTTCCCTCTCCATATGAAATTCATGTTCAGTTTTTCTAGTTCTTTGAAGAAAGTTGTTGCATTTGGATCAGGATAGTGTTAAACATATATAGTGCCTTGGGTGAGGTTGACATCTTTACTATATTGAGTCTTCCAATCCATGAGCATGGGGTAGTTTTCTATTTGTGGAGGTCACTTTTGCTTTCCTACAGAAGAGTTCTGTAATTTTCTTTGTATGTCTTTGGGTTTTTTTGGCTAGATATATGCCTAGATATTTCAATTTTTTCTTGCTATTTTAAAGGGAACTGCCTTCTTGATCTCCACTTCTGTGGTCCTGTATGATGTGTATAGCAAGCCAATAGACTTCGATTTGTTGACCTTTATCTTACCACTCTTCTATATTCTGCTATATTTTCCAGAGCTCTTATTGTGGAACTTTTGGGGTTTTCAATGTATAGAAGCATGTCATCTATAAATAGCAATAGTTTCACCTCCTTCTTTCACAGAAAAAAATACCTTTAATGTTCTTACACTGCCTTATGTTGCTAACTAGACGCTCCAGTAAAATGTTTAATATAAGTGGGGACAAGAGATATCCTTTTCTGGCCCCCTTTTTCAAAGAGATTGATTTCATCTTTTTTCCCCATAACTATGATGTTGGTTGTTGGCTTTTTGTAGATAGCTTATACTAATGTGAGCAATTTTCCTTTAATTCCTACGTTCTTGCGTGTTTTAATTAGGCTTGGGTGTTGGATTTTATCAGATGCTTTTTTCTGCATCTATCAATATTTTCATGTGGTTCTTATCCTTTTTCTCATCAATTTGGTGAATAATGTTGAGCTGTCTTGTCCCGAATGTTAAGCTGTCTGGTGCAGAGGTTCAGTGGTAGTTTCTTGATAACCATATCTATTTTTTCTTTTACTGTGAGCCTGTTGAGTTTCCGGACCTCGATCTGGAATAATCAATGGAAGGACAGTTTTCCCATGTATTTATTCCTGTGTTCCACATTGTTGGGTTCATTATCAGAGACTTCCATGGTACTTTGTGACTATCCTTTTAATCTCATTGGAATCTCTTGTGATTTCCCCAGTTTCATCCATCATCCTGACTATTCATGATTGCTACTTCCTTTCCTTGATTAGGCTTGCCAGGAGTCTGTTGATTCTGTTGATCCCTTCAAAGAACCCCCTTTTCAAAGCATTGATTATTTGCATTGTTCTCTTGTCTTCCCACTTTGCTTAACTCCACCCTGATTTTCCCTCCGTTTGACCCTCATGAAACCTTGATAAATAATATATTGTTATTATTTTGTAGCTTATATTATCCACTGTCTCCTTCCACCCACATTTCTGTTATTTTCCCCCTTTGAGTGGTGTGCTAAAAATCCAATATTATTATGGGTTGCCCCTTTCTTACTCTTAGCATTCCCTGACCATACCCCTACTTCCATTACTGTTCCTGAGGTATTTATCTTTCCTGAATACCGTGTGTTGAGAACTCTTATCTGTACCAATAAGTGTTCTTCTGTCTAACTATATCTGTAAGGCAGAACTGGGTCATGGTAGAGGAGTGAGGAAGAAAGTAATTAGGATCTAGAGAAAGGATGTGTGATTCATCAGTGTTATACTGCACTTTGGTTGAATCATCCCTTCTTTATAACCCTTTTGTGGGGGGATATGCAATTGCCTACAGTCTCCCCTCCAACTCCCTGGCATTCACTTTGATACAATTGCTTGTTTGGGATTTTTTGATACCTGATACCTGATCTGGTCAACACCTTATGATCATACAGTCTGGTGTGCCTCCTCCATGTGGGCTCATTTTCTTCCCTGCTAGATGGCTGCTTCATCCTGAAAATAGACTTCTGACTTGGGTGGGGTTTGGCATATCATTGGACTTGCTTGGAAAACCTATCAGCAGACAGACCTGGGACTATGTAGATTTTTTCCCTTCTTGTTTTCTTTGTGTATTTTTTTTTTCATTTTTCCCACCCTCTGCATATTTATATAAGCGATGGAGGGAGAACAATCTTGAGGAGAAAACTACAAGACCAGCACGTCCAGGATTGGGCGTGGGGGTAGGGGAAAGGAGGTGATGGGGAACCAACAAACAAAGATATAAGGGAAAAATAAGAGATCTAAAAGTGATAGTGGGAAGGGCGTATAATGCCAGGTGGAGTTTGACCAAGAGCAATGTAGCTGAGAAGAATAATGTACCTGTGAGAAAATCCTGACTGCTAAATGGAGGGTGAGCATAATAGTGGGATAGAAGGAAATAAAGGAAATAAAGGGAAGAGCTATTTATAGAGGTATAGTTATAGATCTGTATATATGTAAATACAATAATTTATCATGATAGGGAGAGAGGCCAATGTACATATATTGACACATAAAATATTAAGATAGCAGATGGATTTTGGGCCCCTATCCAAGGCCTGCCTTAACATAAGAACACTTTGTTCTGATAATCTGGCACTCTTTGACACCCACTCGCTGGACATGAGCACTGAAGACAAAATGGGTGCATAATCAAATATGGTGAAGAGAGCAGAGGATGCCCAGCTATCAAAAGATACACCCTTTGGGGTCCTCAGTTGAAAATTAATCAAACATACCAAGGAGTGCATTAATAATTATTGGCAATTGGAATGCAAAAGTTGGAAGGAAGGAAGGAAGAAACAATATGCTGTAAACTATAATCTTGGTGATAGAAGCAAAGCTGAAAATTGCATTTTTGAATTTTGCAAGGTCAAATATTTTTTTCATAGAAAATACATTATTTTAAAAACTTAAAATAGTGAATACACACATGAACTTCTCCAGAAGGAATATGCAGCTATAGAAATGGAGAAGATAAATGTCAGTAGTTAATAAATTGTTTAAGTTCACGTTAAAGATGAAAAACATTTAAACAACTCCAGGAAAGCCATAATAAAAGTTTGGTCTATCCCAAATAAATTTCAATAGCACCTCAAGAGCAGGTTTGCTACATTGAATATTCATGACAGACGATCTGATGAGCTGTGGGAGGATGTCAAGAAAATCATTCACAAAGAAAGAAAAGTCATAAAAATTGCAAGAATGAAATAAAAAATCAAAGTAGATGTTAGAAAATACTTTGAAATTTGCTCTTAATTATAGAGTAGCTAAGGCAAATGAAAGCAATGATGAAGTGAAAGTGCTGAACAAAAATTTCAAAGAGCAGTTCAAGAAGACAAAATAAAATATTATGATGTAATATACACCACCCTAGAGTTAGAAAACAAAAAGGGCATGCTTAGCAATCTATAACTTAAGAAAAATTGAAGCGTCAAATTGCAATATTGACAGATTCTATGGACAAAATATTAAATAATGCAGGGAAGCATAAAAAAGAAAGATGGAAAGAATTCAGAACCACTGTACTGAAAATGATTAGTGGATATGCCTCCATTTCAGGAGGTAGAATATCAATGCAATTGAAGGTAAAAAGAATTCTAATCTACGCTGAAAGCATTAGCCAAAATTAGACTCCAGAATTTGATGAAATGTTAATTGAGATATTTCAACAAGCTGCTGAAATATTGAAAGCACTCACTCAGAAATTTAAAATATAACTTCTTGGGCTGAGCCCCGGTGGCGTAAGTGGTTGAGTGCGGAACTGCAGCCTGCGGGCTTGGCGGTTCAAATCCAGCGGCGGCTGGGTAGTGCCCACGACTACCGGAGGCAGTGATGCCCACCAAAAAATATATATATATAACTTCTTGGCTAACTGACTGGGAAATATCCATATCTGTACCCATTTCAAAGAAAGGTGATCCAACAGAATGCTTATTATATTATTATTATTATTATATTATATTTTAATATTATTATAATAATATTATCAATATCACATGCAAGTTAAATTTTGCTGAAGATCACCCAACAATGGTTGCAGCAATATGTTGACAGGGAGCAGGTAGAGTTCCAGGATGGATTCAGAAGACTGGTCCTAGGGACATCTTTGTTGATGTCAGATGAATATTGGCTCAAATCAGGGAATATCAGCAAGATGTTGACTTGTTTTGTATTGACTATACCAAAGCACTTAACACATAACAATCTGTGGACAACCTTCTGGAAAATGGGAATTCCAAACCACTTCATAATGCTCATGTAGAACTTATACAGGGTTCAAGAGACAGTTGAGTAAGCAGAATATGGGAACAGTAGATGGTTCATAATCAGAAAATGTGTGTGTATCCTATCATCATATTTATTCAGCCTGTATACTGGGCAAATAATCACAAAGATGGATTATATGAAGAAGACATGGCAACATAATTGGAAGAATCATTACCAATTTGTAATATGCAGATGATACAAGCTAGCCTTCTGGATGTTAGCAGAAATGGAAACATTTGTTGATGAAGATGATGGATGATAGCCTTCACAATTGATCACAACACAGTGGAAAAAAAGACCAAAATTTCACAACTGGACCCAAAGGAAAAATATGATGAATGATTAATAGATTGATTTTTGTCTTGCTTGAATCCACAATCAATGCTTATGGAAGAACCAACCAAAGAACACAAGTTGCATCAGGCCAATTTGCTGCACAAAATCTTGTTGAGGTATTGAAAGGCAAGAATGTTACTTTGAAGACTGAGGTGTACTTAACATAAAATATTCATGTACATAATTTAAGAAAATTGGATACTAGATAAGAAAAACTGAGGAAAGAATGGGTGTATATGAATTGTGGTACTGGCAAAGAATATTGAAATTACCAAGGATCGTGAAAGGACAAACAAATCTGCCTTTGAAGTTCAGCCAGAATGCAAGGATGGTGAATCATTGTCTTACATATTTTGGACATTTCAGGAGAGACTACTCCCTGGAGAAGTTGGACATCCTGCCTGGTAAACTCAAGGGGCACTGTAAAAGAGGAAGACCCTGAACGAGATGTGTTGACAATGTGCTGCAATAATGAACTCAAGTATAGGGACCATTGTGAGGATGGACAGTTTTGGAGCTTAGTTTTGCATTGGATGGCTGTGGGTCAGAGAGAATAGACTGGATGGCATCTACCAACAACCTCCCTTTCCAAATTCCAAAAGTAGTGAAATAGCTGTCCCCAAGGTCATGAACATGGAAAGAGTTTCTCTGCTCTCTGAAAATATAATTGAAATGGTCTTGTCTTGTAGCTGCTATGTTCAACCTTCATATCACCTTTAGTAAAATACATAAGATGTTAGGTTGAAAATGAAGTTTGACCTAGTCTTTTCATGTGGTGGAACTTAAAGAAAACAGGACGGTAGACATAGCAATTGGTGAATTTTCTTGGTGAAAATTAAATGGTTAATGAATTAAACGGTTAACAAATGGCATGAAAATACCTTTTCATTTTAATTGATCTTTTCTGTTTCTCTTGAATCCATATTAAAGGGATTCATCACCGTAGAACCCATTTCAGCTATGTGCTTCTGAATAGCTTTGATCACATTCCTGTGGACAGATCTCATGCCACGGATATCACCAAGCACCTGAAAAATCGTTAAAAAAGAAATATGTACTGTATTTAAAAAAATTCTTAGGAGCATTGCAAAAGGATAGATTTTTCCCTTTTCTCTCATCATTACAACTTGAAACCCTCTTGAAGTACCATACTAATTTCCTGTTTCTACAGCCATGTACAACACAGATATTATGGTCTCATTTGTATCCTGAGCTTCATATTACTTTTGTAATAACCAAACCAAAAAACATAAAACTAATAAAATGTTTATTGATACTGAAAACAGGATCATAATTAGATATTAATACTCATTTAGAAAATGAAGGGTGCCAATTTATTGAATATAAATATTATCACCTCCACCCACCGAAAGGTTTAAATCTAATTAGACTGAAGTTTCTTATTTTACTTTTTATAACTTTCCTGGGATAAAATGCCTACAAAGCAAAAGCCATGGAGAAAAAACACAGAATATCTTACTTTTTAGTAGGAACTTGTTCCTAGAGAAGCTTCCGTATATACAAGACCAATGATCTTGGAGCACAACTAGCAACTATTCCAAAATCCTGTTTGCATTGCTACACAGAGTTTAGGTTTATTCTTAGATTGTCTATAATTCCATTTATTTCATAGTTCTCTCCTACATACTGTGGGTATCTAACATTTTTTCAAGCTTTCTTCTGGACTCTTCACCAGTATGTATGACTCCTTGAATTAAAGGCTATATGGAATTTCTTTTTTTAAGGTAGAAAATCATATCTACAATTAAATGGACAACTATAGTTAACTTCTCTGAGAAGAGTTAATTTCTGCTTTAATCACCACCTCTTTTGATTACAAAGCTATTTTCTCTTACTTGATCTATTCTAACTAATAAGGCTATAAATTATAGCTAGACAAACAGAAAACATCTCTATCTCTAAGAATAAACAAATGGAGTGAAAGTCACTAAATGGAATACCAGTGTGTGGGGGGGATCCTGCCAAATATGAGTACTGGGATTGACAAAAACTGGGTGCTACCTTGTGAAAAAAATATTCCTTATAGTAAATTCAGCACAAATAAAAATGCTGAATATTTATTAGAGAGAGGCAGAGAGTTTGAAATATGTAATTTTCATTTATATATGAGGTATTAACTATTTTGTGACTCAGCAAAAATAAGGTAGGTATTTGATTAAATACAGATAGGTATAATTGAGTGAATAGATATTCCTGAATGTTTTGTTTTTTCCAGTTCTATTAAGTTTATCTTGCCAGATCTTTCTAGGGTTTATTTCTCCTAGTAGTATTTGATAACTTATTTTATAGCCCCTAGTAGTATTGGATAGCATTTTTTCCAATATTTGAATCATCTCCATGAATGTGGATCTTGGTTTCCATTATTTATTTCCTTATCATTCATTTTAACTATCTCTTATGTTTCATTATATATATTTTTTACTTCTTTTCATAGCATTAAAAAAATTCTTGGTAAATATTATACAACCACAAGATTTATTTAGAAAATTTCTGTTTTATTTTATGAAGATTATCTGAAAGTGTAGAACTAGCTTTAGATTTTTTTCCATGTTATGCTTGTAGGTGCTAATATAGTGGATTATGCCAATTATCCTCTGAACTTCTGACACGGTCATTCCTAGTATCAAAATACATAGTAGATAGTATTGAACCATCACCAGGATCCTATAAGGTGATTTCCCCAAAGTTTCCTATTATTTGCAATCTTTCATTGTTTTTGAGCATTTGATGCAAAGTAACAAACCTAATAATCATTTTATATTTTATAAAATACATTTTGTATGGTTTGTGAACTACATGTCGATAATCGTTTAAAAACAAAAACACAATAAAAACATTTTAATCAGTCTAAGTGCATTTAATGATCTTTCCCAAAGGGTTAAGAAGGAGCATGGAAAAAAATAGGCTTTGTTTGCAAAGAATTAAATTGATGCTGGTTTATTTTTTCATTCACTGGATTTACAGCTATAGATTTGTTCATTTTTTTCCTAAAGAGAAATTTGAAATATATTCTTAGATTATAGCTAAGCAAGTTTAACTGTCAAAAATGTACCCATGAAAATGGAAAACTGAGAGACTCAAAATGCCACCCATACATAAGAGCAACAACTAAAATGGGTAAATTTTCAGGACTCAAAATTTGCCAAAGGCTTGCTGCAGCAGCAACAGCAACAGCCCAAACTCATTGTTATTGAGTTGATTGTTACCCATCTAAACCATGTGGGTTTCCAAAACTCTAACTCTTAAAAAAAATCTTGTTGGGGACTCCCACAACTCTTATCACAATCCATACATCCATCCACTATGTCAAGCACATTTGTACACTTGTTGCCACCGTCATTATCATAGCATTTGCTTTTTTCTGGAGCCCTTGGCATCAGCTCCTCATTTTTTCCTCTCTCTCTCCATCCCCTCCCTCATAAACTCTTGATAATTTAGAAGTTACTCTTATTTTGCCATGTCTTACATTGTCCGATGTCTCTTTTCACCCCCCTTTTTTTTGTTCATCTCCCAGGAAGGAGGTTATATATGGATCCTTGTGATCTGTACCACCGGTCCTGAGGTGATTATCTGCCCTGAATTCCCTTTGCTTCCAGTTCCTATCTGTACCTAACTGGCTCCTCTCCTCTCCATGACCCTTCTGTAGGGGTGTGTCAAATTGCCCACAGTTGAGCTTTGGGTCACCAGTCTGCACTCTTCCTTATTCACAATGGTATGATTTTTGTTCTTTGATGTCTGATACTTGATCCTTTTGATACCTCATGATCACAGAGGCTGGTGTGCTTCTCACATGTGGGTTTTGTTACTTTTCAGCTAAATGGCCATTTATTTTTTCTTCAAGCCTTTAAGACCCCAGAGGCTATATCTTTTGATAACTGGACACTATCAGCTTTCTTTACCACATTTGCGTATGCACTCACTTTGTCTTTACCTATCATGTCAGGGAAGTGAGCATCATGGAATGCCAGTTTAATAGAACAAAGTATTCTTGCATTGAGGGAGTACTTGAGTGGAGGCCCAATGTCCATCTGCTACTTTTTTTGTTTGTTTGTTTGTTTGTTTTTGGGCATCACTGCTCTCTGGTGGTGGGAGTAGGAGGCCCAGCCCCACTGCTGGAATTGAACCTCTGTCCCAGTGGGCCGCAGTCCTGCGCACAACCACTACGCCACCGGGGCTCAGCCCATCTGCTACTTTAATACTAAACTTTAATACATGCACATAGATCTACTTCCCCATCATCATGTATAAATCTCTTTACATATGTACATGCCTATAGTTAGGCCTCCATAAATACCCGTTGCCTCCTAGTTCTTTCCTCTATTTCTCTTTACTTTCATCTTGTCCCACTATTATGCTCAACCCTCATTGGGATTTCAGTAATTCCTCTTAGTTAGATTGCCCTTGGTCAAGTCCGTCTCACCACCAATTTTGGATCACTTGTTGTTCTCTTGTCCCTGGGTTGGTTAACACCACTTTCTTTCCCCCACCACCCCCTCTCCCATGTCCCCTCAGAACCATCAGTCCACCGTTTTCTCCTCCAGATTGTTTATCCCACCTGTCTTATCTAGATAGATATGCAGAGATAATAATATGTACAAAAACAAGACAGCGAAACAAAACAACAAAAGAAAGCAAAACAACAACAAAAATTACAGAAAAAAAGAGCAAAGTCTGTAAATAGTTTCAAGGTCTGTTTGTTGTCAAGTCTGACGGGGTGCCATGCCCTGATCCCAAAGTCGATTTTTGGTATTCCCTGTGGACTTCCTTGCCCCGCTTCCCTTGCTGTTCTTTTGCACGCCTTTGGTATCTTGCCTCGGTGTGGTGGTGTCATATAAGGTGTAATCCCCACACTGTGTCTCCAGTGTTGTCCCTCCTCAAGCTAATAGTCAATGATGTCTTGTAGTGGGGCTGGCCATACGGTCTTCTATGTGCATTGGCTGATAACTTCTTGGAGAAGGAGAAAATTTCATCTTTCTTCTGTGCTGCAGGAGAAAGTGGTTTGAATTGTAGAACTTGTGGTTAACAGCCTGTTGTGTAACTCACTATGCTACCAGGACTCCTACTGTACATATATAAAAACCATACATGTGTGTGAATGTATGTATACATATTATTTTAATGTATATATGTGCGTGTTGGAAAATTGTAGCATTTTAACTTATCATTTGGAACTTTGACAATTCCAAATATTGTCAACTATTACAATAAGAATGAACCTTGAAACAATGGCACACATTAGTGCGGATGTATGGATATTGATGCCCTCATTCTCATTGCTAGTGGGAAAGCAAAATGACATAGACGCCATCAAAAATGTTTGGCAGTTCCTCAAGAGATTCAATGTACAATTATTATATGCCCCGATAATCTCTCTCCTAAATATATACTTGACACTAGTAAAAAATATGCTCACACAGAACCTGAGATATACAAATGCTCACAGCAGCATTATTCATACAATCTAAAAGGTAAAAACCATCCAAGTGTCCATTAGTTAATAAGTAGAGTAAAATGTGATGTATTCATATAGTAGCATATTGTTAGCTTTATAAAAAAAATACTTTCACGTATCACACCATGAATGATCCCAGAATATAGTGTGCTAAGTGAAAATAATCAGGGAAGAAAGAAGAGATCATATATTGCATGTCTACATGCTTTGAAATGCCCTAAATAAACAAATAAGCAGAGACAAAAAAAAGATTAGTACTTCACAAGTAAACAGAAAATAAAGCTGCATCTAAAAGTATGAAAATTCTTTTTCAAAGAATGGAAATTTTCTGGAATTAAATATGATGATAATTGTGCAACATAGTGAATATTTAAAAACATTGCCATGTTTTTAAAAGGCTATTTAAAACTCTATTAATATTTTAAAACTATATAATATAGTGAAATTTATGTTTATAACACATACCTCAGGTTTAAAATTCTATGAAAAAATACCATGATAAGGAAGAAAAATGTGTAAACAAATAAACACAGAATTAAAGATAAAATGACAATAAATCAATCCCTATCAAAATGGGATTATTTAATAAATTACCATGGATTCTGAAATATGAAACCATTGAAAATTCTGAAAGAAATATTCAGCAAAATCTTAAATATTATATCTAAAAATCATATTATCAAATAATAGACTTCTCTTGAATAGTTTATTGTTAAAAATTTACATGCATGCTTATTACATTATTACCATTATTACAGTAATTAATAATTAGCTAAGTTATTATATATTAATTATTCTTTTAAATGCATTAATTCATTCAATCTCCTAACATATACTATTTTATAGACTACTAATATGTATATTTTTTATAGCGGAACCTCCAGCAAAAAGATATTAAGGAAAGTACTAAAGTTCATTTCACAATTAATGGGTAGAGCAAAAATTGAAGCTCTGGTAATCTGGTTTCAGTGAATGTGAAAATAATGTGAAGAATATATCTTGAAATTTTAATTTTTACATCAATTTTCCAATACATAATATCTTCATGAATTTTCTTTTCAAATATATATTGAGAAAATTTTTTAAGGAACATTTAAAAAGAAAACTAGACAGTTTTAACTTTTATAAACCAGTTTCTAGCTTTTGCTTAATGTGATTTTTATTTTAACACAGTGCATTATAAAGCTTTCTTTTAAAGCCATTAAGTTGATTCTTTATTTTCTAGACAGTGACTCCTATTCTATCAAGATGATGAAGTTCCAAAGACAAGTTTTTTAATATGAACATTTGCATTGAAAAAAGGTGGATGATGGTCACATCATATCACAAAGTGGAGAATGGCTATATCATTGCATAATTAACAGGCCACTTAAAATCACGGCCTGGTCAAGCTGACATATTGCCTTGAACATCAATGTCACCTTAAAATAGACCAACATTTAAGATCAAAAAGGTAGTGTCTATCCCCAAAGTTTAGAAGTGTTAGAATAGGAGAAAAGAAAACAGGAAAGAGAAGAAGAAAGGAGGGGGAGGAATGATATCACTTTGAGCAGTTAACAATGAATGAGATTAAACACAATTATATGAATTGTCTAATGAAAAACTGATGCTCTGTTCTTTCACCTTCACTAATTCACAGTAAAATGTTTTCTCTTGACTTTTTAATACTTCTAAATGAATTCTAAGAAAGAGAGGGCAAATGGAGGACTATAAAAAGCCCAAATGTGAACTTTTTTGTTGTTGTTGTTGTTGTTGTTTTTGTTTTGTTTTGGGGGGGAGCATCACTGCCCTCTGGTGGTGGGAGTAGGAGGCCCAGTCTTTGCTCCAGTGAAGCCGCTGCTGGAATTGAACCTCCATCCCAGTGGGCCACAGTCCCGTGCACAACCACTACGCCACTGGGGCTCAGCCCAAATATGAACTTTTTAGACTATAAGAATCCCATAAGTTCTTATAATGAAAATTGCTTCACAAAAAATAAAAATAAAAAAAAAAAACAAAACAAAAATGCTTCACTTTCTGTTCACATCTAGAGGATACAGTGAATCTTTAAAACACACACTGAAAAACTGTGAATAAATACATTTTGCCTGTACTGGAATGACAAATCGAGACAGAGCATATTTATTATCAGAAAATCAGAGCTGCTACAATAAAATGAATTAATATCTTCAAAATCAAGATAAAATAACTATTAATTTGTGATTCTCTCCCTAGTAGAATTTAAAACAAGTAAAAACATACTCTGAAATGTTTTACGTTTACCCCACACATGCTTCACTGAAAGAACCCTTAAAGAATATGGTGCATCAGGAAAATGAATAAAAATTTAATGTGACCTGCAATTTTGATTTAGCTGATAGATACAGAAATGTTTTGTCTTGACCACAATATTTTTAGAAATTAGGCTAGTATGTAAAAATTAATACTTCCCTGTTGTAATGATTTCTCTTTTATAAAAGGATAAAAATCTGGCAACATGGAATTTGTACTTTTGGATGACAACGTGGGTTGGGTCTGAAGCATAAATTTCTTCTTGGACTAATAAACATTCCTACTAAACCTCCCATCATTTATACATATGCCCGCTATGGACTCACAGTGACTTAACTCACTGAGCTAATTTTCGTCCCTGGTTCCTATATATATTGATGTTAATAATTCTTGACCTCATTTTTTTTAAGAACACTATCTCTGCCCACTACATGGCTGATGAAGCCACTCCGGATCATGGCAACATGATGTTAATAATTTATGACTGTGAATTTGTAAGACTCAAATGTGACATTATCAGTAAAGGTTAGATATAGACTATTTCTGTGGTGATAGACAAGGATCTTTCAGGCTGAACAGAGGCAGTTTTCAAGCTGACATATTACCTTTGCCATTCAGATTCCAGGACAGTGAAGATAACAATACAAATAAGTTTTAGCTGTCTTGTGATTTATACCAGTTTGGTCTAACTTAGTTGCTGAATATCTTAGAAATTATGTGACTAAAACAGGTCGTAAGGAAGAGACACTGGATTATCTGCTAATAAAGATAAGTGCACCAAGTGTCTAATGGGAATGCAAAATTGAGTTTATTTGTAATATAAGGGGTAGTAGGTTAAGCCCAACTGCAAAAATACAAAATATTTTTAAAGCTTCAGTGAAGGGCCATTCAGAATGTGGTTAAGCAGATGATGCAAAAGAATAAAATAAACATCACACTCCAGAAATAAACTTTGATTTAGTTTATCCATTGAATCAAGAATGCATGTATACATAGTATTAATTTTTTTTCTGATTGCCAAAACAGCAATATTTGCAAGCTTAGTTTTAAGCCCACTGCGGTTTAGAAATGAAATGGAATTTTTGCTAAATGGAATTCCGATTGCTACACCTGAAGCACAGCAATCTGAATTAGGGGTAAGTCTATTAAAATTAGATTAAAAGTAGATTTCAAAAATAGACCTAGCAAGAATATGACATTCTATGTAAATTTTATTTTTAATGAACATCATTTTAGAGAAAGAATGTTTTTTTTTTTAATGTAGCGCAGTCTTGTTAATTTTCTAGAGGGGTTAAATAAATTGCCGACATTTGAATTTATATACTCTTGGAGTTCGTGATGATGGCATGTTGGTAGTGGCGGTCATGTTTATTGTCACCAACTATGAAGATTATATACTGAAGAATGCAATCTTTTCATTTTTTGCAAAAGTGCACTTACTTGGTTGTAAATTATTTGATGCTTTGAAGATTAAATATCGGAATACTATTTCTGAAGAAACAGCTGTCATCTTAAATCTAAGTTCTAGTTTGTTTGCTGACTGTATTTTATATCCTTTAGAAAATGACAGAAAATGGCAATAAAATCATCGTAAGTATTCTACAAGGGGATGTAAATGCCCCTTGGTTACAGTGTACATACCTTTGCACATAATTCCAGTTTACTTTCCCTGGAATTATGTTAAATATGTAAAAAACCTTTGTAACTAAAGTGAAAGATGTTAAATGTTGCCAACTTGCAATTTAGCATTAGTGTCAAGATTGCTTCAGAAAATAAGGTCTGGTTAATCTTTCACTCCTTTTAAGAGTCACTCAGCATATAATATAGGATTTTGCACATAAAATGAACTCAGATGATTTTAGAAAATGTTACATGAAAAATAATTTATAGAATTCAATTTGTAAAAACAATACTAAGCAACTTTAAAAAATCATATTAAATTAATTTTAGGGAATTATGGAAGGAATGGTTTCATAAAATAAGATAGAAAAATACATCTCTGGATTCTTAGTAATCTATAGTTTTCATATTAACATTGACACAATTATCTATGCATAAAATTTGGTCCAGAATACTTATACTTATGGAAAGGAAAAGTACAATTATATTTAAGGTTATTTCATTTAAATTTTTCTCAGGAGTGAAAAATTAGCATCTCCATTTTAAGGACTCAATACTACTTTATCAAGAAATTCAAGATTTAAATCACTTATTAGAAGGATTTTGAAATACTTTTGAAACCTTAAACATTGAGTTTGAATGCAAGATTTTAAAATAAAATTATATTTAAAACCTAAAAAATAATCCATATGTTATAGTCATAAAATGAATACATTCAGAGAAGCATGAATATTTTTCCCACATTGAGAAGATCAATCTTTAAGAAAACACTTCCAAAATCATATTGAAAAGAAGAGAAAAATATGCAGGAAAAAAAGGTAAGAATATTTTTTCGAGAAAAATATTTCAATCTTTACCAAGTAAAGCTTCTCCAAAATAATTTTTCCAGTAAACTCCAACAATATAAATTTTATATGTGACATTAAAACATATATTTCAATGCAAGACATTTTCTATGATGCAGAATCCCAGGAAATGTTTCTCTATCTTTATCTAAAATGTTGCATGTATTCATATTATTTCTGATAAGAACTTTATTTACATAAAATATAACAATTATGTATTTCTATACCTCTCATAAATCTAATTATTAAAAGATTCAAAGGAATTTTAAAGTGCTGAGTTTGGTTACTTTTCAGTACATAAGTAAAATATATAAAGAGTTTAAAACTCAGGAATTGCTAATTAATGATAATCTCAAAATATGAGTACATATAGGTGAAATCCGAATATGGACAAAGGATAGAGAATGTGAATGTTTTTGTGTTGAAAACAGTAGTCATTTTAGGAAATATTCATACATTTTTTAAATGTTTCTAAACTTCACATCTGTACATAGTAAATATAATCAAAAGTTTTTCATGATTTTCTTAAAATAGAATAAATACAAACTAAAATTAATTTTGACATTATATTTAATATTTTCACCTCAATATCTAATAGAAATAAACAACTTTAAACAAGTAAATATTTTCTAAATGTGATGTGCTATCTATTGCAAGTTTTTAAATTCATAATATGCTAGGCATTAATACAAATTAACAATTTTTTCCTCTTACAAATCACCAATAATACATGGAAGCATGATAAATGAAGTTTGAGATGAGAATCTTCGCACCCCATCTTATGAAATGCAAGCTATTATCAACCTAATTATTAATGAGTACAATAGCCTAATTATTGTGAGTACATAAGAGCACTTGTTTTGAGAGCTTCAAAAAGTTCATGGAAAGGAATTCATTAGATTTCACTTCCATTTTTTCTGCAAACTTTTATAAGTCCCTTCATATATGTGAATAATGATATTTCTGTCAAGCAATTTTTAATGGAGACTAAATTCATCCATACATTTGAGTGTTTGGGACATATGCCTCAGAGTTTTCATGCTAGAATGGGAGAAAAATGTTTTATAATTGGTGTTTCAACCTAATAATAGCTTGAGCTTTACTGAAATTCCATTTTCCCTTACATTCTTGTATTAATTTTTATGTTGATTATACTAATGTCTAAATGCAAGATATATTGAAATTATTAATAAAATTAGAAGGGAATAATAGCAGAACTTTAAGAAAAAGTCAGTAAAACTGGAAACTTTTATGTTTGAATTTGAAAATCAGTAGCAAAATATATGCTTAGCATTTTTGTACACAGCCATAACATTGCTACTATCTCTTCATTTTAATACATATCTTTTTATGTAAGGTTGTGCACAAAATATAATTTATCCTAAATTTTGGGGAGTGCAAATATTATTTTACTTCATTTGCATAAACACATTTTAATATATAGTTTAAACCTGAATTAAAATAATGTTTGATGGGAAACTAGAGGGCAACTTTGCTCTATTCAATATTTAATGACCTTCAACTAAAGGGGACATTGGAATAATTTCCTCCCTGAAAATCTAACCTATTTCTAACAATTGATGTACATTTAATGAATATTTTCTCGAGTCTCCAATTTCTTTTGTAACTTCCAAATGATTTCTTCTTCCACATATTGTTCTGATTTTTCGCTATCTTCCTCTCTTTCTCTGTCACACACACACACCCTGAATTGGATATTATAGAATACGGCTGTGGGAACTTCCAAATGAAAAACATTAAATAAAAATCTCTGAGAAAACTTAGCACAGAAAAGTAAAAGCTAAGACACTCCCAGTGGTTTTTATTATGTTTTGTCTGGAAATATTCATGTCTTTGAGGGCAAATGTTTGTTGCTCCATGTATTCAAAGTTTTCCAGGATAATTGCAGGATGCCGAGAGATTGATTTGTTCTTTTCATTGAAGGAGATAAAAAATCTTCAATTGTGACTTTCTGTCTGTTCTTTACACTGTGTGGTCACTCAACTCTAAGCACAGAAGAAATATCCAGAACCCGAGTAAAATTCATCTTGAAGTGCATTTGTGTTTCAGTTCTTCATTTTCTCTTTCTTTCTCCTGCTGCTTTCTATCAGCAGAGCACTTAACAATCACTAATTGGTTAATCTGTTATTTAGGCAAGTATTAATATTCTCATTTCACAGACAAGGAATCAGGCTTCCTGCTGTGCATCTCCTGGCCCTGGGTAAGAAGCTCTTCAGATGGGAGACACAAAGTAGGTGAGCTTGTCCTCTTGAGACCGAGCTGTTTGCCTAAAGCTACACAGCAGGTGCTTCGCTGAGCCTCTGTTAGTTCCTGAGTTCCTGACTCCCAGTACTGCACTCAGGCCACCGTGCGACACTGCCTCTAATGACAAGAAAACGTTTTCCCATTCCACCCCAAAGAATGCTCCAAGGACTCTCTTAATTGCAATGGATACCCTGGGATTGAGAAGCTTATTTGTAACTTGATGAATCTGCACCAATCTTGTCTGAGTTTCTAGGCTTTGTTGCACTAAAAACTTCTGAGGAACTTTCCTCTTGCAAAATACTTGAAGATATCCTTACCTTTTAAACAAAGAATCAAAGCCTAGTCCTGGGAATTGTATAGAATTCATGGAGCCTCAAGGAGCAGTGGCACTTGGAGAAGTGACACTTGGCAGAGCAATGACCATACCAAACAAGCTGGGTAGATTTTTAAAAGAAAATGCATAGAATGTTTATTATCTGTGTCATCCAAGCCAGGATTAAAAAAAGAGGTTGGGGGGGGGGGGGAGGGACGTAATAGAATGAGCACAGATCCTTAGCAAAGATGTTTTTAATATAACTTTCCATTCAGATGGGGTTTTCTTGCAATCTGACCTCTTTAGCGCAGGCATAACTCTCTTCCAAAGACATAGTTTCCCACAAAAATAAAAACTTGAGAAATCACTTATATCAAACCCAAATTGGTAAGGTTTCCTTGAGAAAAGATCAAGGGTAATGCATGACCTATATTTCATACCGGATTTAGGAAAGATTTAGTAATCACTTTTAGAGCTGTGTCAACTGCAAGTGGGATTCAGATAGATAGCCTCTTTTTAAAATTTGAGAATTGAGTTACAATGCTGAAGAAAACTTTCATCCATTTTGTTTCATATATTGTCTCGTGCTAATTTGTACATAAATTAAGACCAGGTACAGCTGCCAGTTTCTTCTCCTATCTCATGGTCAACCCAAGTGTCTTTTATCATTCAAAGTGGACCTACTTGTTCCCTAAAAGTACCACCAGTTATGAGCAAGTTGACGGCAACTCACAGGGACCTTCTGCGTATCAAAGTAGAACTAGGTTCCATAGGGTTCCAAGAGTTGTGGTCATTCAGAAGAGATCACCAACCTTTCTTTTGCTGCATATCTGGATGTTTTCCAGTGGCCACTTGAGAATATTAACTGTTTTCACCAAGTCCCCTTAATTCATATGATGTGAACAATTATCAAAAGGATAGAAATCGGTGCTTAATTACCAATCAGGTACCATAATTTAAAACCCAGAGATTCAATTTAATCCCATATATTTCCTTCAGTAGCTACAACAAACTTTGAACACATCATGAAGATACAGTCTCTTCAAGGATCAAGCTAACTTAAATCATGTCTGTTATTGCATCTAAACCATCATTATGAACATTTAAAAATGAACTTTATTGTTCTGTTGTTAGGTGGCATTGAATTTATTCTGACTCTAAGTGACCTGATGTGTAACAGAAACATTGCTATTCTAGCATTATTCTTTTTTTTCTCTTTTAATTATTTTATTGGGGGCTTGTACATTGCTTTTCACAATACATAGTTACATACACTGTGCCAAGCACCTGCACATGACTGCTTCCATTAACATTCTCCAAATATCTGCTTTTCCACTCGGGCCCTTGATATCTGCTTTTCATCTCTTTCCCTCTGTCCTTGTCCCCCCTACTCCCAGCCCTCATTATTTTATAAATTATTATTGTTTTAACATATCTTACACTGCCCGACATCTCCCCTCGCCCACTCCTCCTGAAGCTCGTCCTCCAGATAGGAAGTCATCTGTAGATTCCCCACAGTTGACTTTCTCTCTCCACTCCGTCTTCCCTCCACCCATCTTGTAACTCCACTCTAACCATTGCCCCTGAGGGGTTCATCCGTGCTACATTTCCTGTATTTCTAGTTCCCATCTCTACCAGTGTACCCCTTCCACTTCAGTGGGATTTGTAAGGTAGAGTTGGGACCATGATAGTTGGGGGAAGGAAGTCTTCAGGAACTAGAGGAAAGTTATATGCTTCATCGCTACCTCACTGCACCTTGACTGGCCTGTCTCGGCCCCATGACTACCCTATGGAGGCGTCCAATTGCCCACAAGTGGGCTTTGGGTCCCCACCCTGTTCTTTCCCTCATTCATATTGATTTGATTCTTGTTCTTTGATGTTTGATATCTGCTCCTTTCAACCCCTTCTATGGCCACTTGTTCACCTTCAAGCCCTTAAGATCCCAGCTACTTTATCATTTGCTGGCTAGGTACCATCAGTTTCCTCAAATCTGTCTGTCCTTTGTCCTCAGTGATAATGTCAGGAGGGGGCACATAATGGCATGATTTTTGTTCTTTCATGCCTGGTCCCTGGTTCTTTCCACACCTCATGGTTGCACAAGCTGGTTTGATTCTTCTATAATGGGCTTTGTTGCTTCATTTGATCATCCTCAAGCCTTTAAGACTTCAGGCATTATATCTTTTGATAGCCAGCTTTCATCAGCTATCTCCCCCACTCTTGCTCATGTCCCCCCCTGTGCTAGGTGATCATCTCAGGAAGGTGCACACTCAGTGATATTTTTTTTCCTGTTTGATACCTGACATCTGATCCTTTAAACACCTTGCAGCCATACTGACTGGTGTGCTCCTTCTGTGTGAGCTTGGATACTTCTCAGCTAGATACTTATTTGTTTATCCTCAGGCTTTGAGACCGCAGACTCTATATCATTTGATAGCTGGGTGCTATCAGTTTTCTTCACCACATTTGTTTATGCATCTATTTGACTTCAGTGATCATTCTGGGCCAAAGTAAGGGTAATGTAACAGAGAGGAAGTTCTGAAACTCAAGTGAAGGCTGAGCATGACAGTTGGGCAGGACGAAGGCAGAAGGAAATAGAGGAAGGAACTAAAAGGAAAAGAGCACTTGTAGAGGACTAAACATAGGAATATATATGTATAAATAGAGTTATCTATGATAAGGTGGGAATAAATTCAGGTACATATAGTAGGGTTAGTACTAAGGTAGGAGCTGGACCTTGGGGGCCACCTAGGCACTCCCTCAGTGCAAGAACACTTTGTTCTATGAATCTGGTGCTCCATGATGCTTTCTTGCATCATTCTTAAAGTTGATTTTATTTAGAGACCGTTGTTTCAGACCTTCAACCAACCCATCTGATTGAGAATCTTTCTATTTATCATTGATCGTGCAAAGGAGGCAATGGACAATCCCCTATTTGGGGCCAGGCATACTTAATTTTCCATGTGGTATCCCTGCGCTTCAATAATGTAAAGAGATGTTGTGCAGAGGATTTGCTCAAAACCATAAGCATTTGATGCATTGACGGCTGCCTCCAAGAACATGGATTGGGCTCCAAATAAAATGAACTCCTTGACATGCTTGATCTTTTTTCTGCTTTTCATGATGTTGACTCAGTTGTGAGGGCGTTGATCTTATGTACATTAAATTGTAATTCGTACTCAAGTCTGCAGTCCTTGTCCTTCACTTAGAATATGTCAAGTTCTCATAGCTTTCAGCAGACAAGATATTGTCACCCACATGTCGTGTCTTATTAAAAGAGCTCCCTCCAATTCAGACACTGAGTTCTCCACGGAGTTCATTTTCTCAGATTATGTGCTCAGCATATAGATCGACTAAGAAGAGGGACTGCTTACAATGCCTTTCCTGATTTAAATCCAGGCATCATTCCGTTAGTTTACAAAGCACAACCTAACTAAATGCTTATGGTTGAAATTGTTTTGCCTTGTATGGGTAGACTAGAGAAACAAATTCATAAACACTCACATGTGTATAAGAAAGATTTTATATACAAGGGCAAGTGTACATTAAGAAAACATCCCAACCTAGTCCAGTCCAAATCATAAACCTGACATTAGACCATATGTCCAACACCAGTCTATAAAGTCCTCTTGAGACTCACAAAACACATGCAATGATGCCAAATGCAGAATGATCACAGTCCAGTGGATAGATATTCTCTGGGTCCAGTAGCATTGTAAGCATCTCAGTGCTGGCATAGGGCTTTCTGTGCTTTGTCCAGCTTGAGAGTTCTGGTAGCATCAGGGTAGGTCCATGTGCCTTCTCCTCAGAGATGTCTCACAGGAAGTGAGTCAAGTGTCTCTAAAGGAGTAAGTCTGTGTCTCCTACTTCCAAGAAGGAAGTACCAATTTCCCCAGAATTCTCAGAGGAGCATGCCATACCCACACAGGGGTCTCATTGGCCATCTCCAGATTGACAGGCTAGCTTCCACCCCTACATTCTTAATCCCCTAGTTGACAAGAGTAGGTAACTGGCACACCTTGGTTACATTTTTATACTAGAAAAATAAACCCTTTATATTCTGAGCCACACCAATATTAGAAGACAGGAAAAGACTGTCCCACGGATTTTCCAAGACAGTCGGTAGGCTGCTGACCTTTCTGTTAGCAGTTGAGCACTTGAAACACTGTGTTCCAAAGAAATAAATTCAAGGAAGCATTTAAAATAAAGCATGAGTGTTGAGATGGCACATCAGGCGTAGGTCAGAATACTGAACCCTATGCATTTGCTGGGAGGAAGCAAATTTAGGATTATCTGGAATTTCATTTGGACAGAAGCTCTTACCAATACCCCCTTTCTTTGTCCAATTTTCCCACCACATCTGTAATGTAATGTAATGGTGTGGAAATAACAGACAATCAAGCAGATGGATTAAAAATACCTATTGCCTCACCACTCAATGCTTCCAGAAGTAAGTTTATTTTACTTTAAGTATGAAGTAACTATACTCCTTGAAGAAACATTTACATGTTGAGCAGATTTAATTGGGTGTAGACTACAATGTAGTCTTTATTGTATTTTTAAAGAGTTAAAAGTACTGTACAGATATTATCTCATTAATGTCCCCTAAATCCCTAAGAGGCAGCTAGTAGAAGCATTCATAACCCAATTTTACAGATGAGGAATTAGGCAGAGTAGGGGAAAATGAGTAAGTCAAGGTTATGGAACAAAGGGATGTGGGTTAGCTCAGGGAGGTTATGATAAGTGCCACCTGTCCTTCACCCGCTGGTCTTTCTGCCACCTCAAGTCCAAGGACTTGCATGTTAGAAGATGTCATTCAAAGGAGGACATATATCTATGCCTTATCATGCCTCTTAAGTGCATAGTGTACACACATATGTAATTTAGAAATTTTAAGCTCTGGCTATTCTATCTGCAAGAAACATTATAAAACAAATATTTCAAAAATCTGAAATAAATCATATGATGATTTGCCAATAGCACTCATGGCCCATTTTCTCAAATAACTTCATTATTTCAGTCACATCCAGCCTACCTGCCACCTTGATACAGATATACATGTTTCCCTTCATACTGTACCTACGTAAGACAGTGGGAAGGGAAATCCAATGGGGGATTTTTCTTCAAACACTTAGTGTACGTTCTTTGTAGAGTATATTCTTGAGTCTGTCAAGTACCTAAGCAATGTGAGTTTGTATAGAGAGAAGAAGGTCTCAACCTAGAAGACATGGTTCAAAATGATATCAAATATCTTTAAGGTTAACACATAGGAGTTTTTGTGAAGACATATTTTTGTCTATTAAAAATGGAAATGAAAAAAAATCATAGCTAAGGGGCGGTAGGAATAGAAACTCTTACTCTTTCAATATTAATTTTGTTATTTTCAGCATAAGCTGAGAGTCACGTACATTATGTGTCTTAGTGTTCCTTTTCCTTTAACCTTAATCTCCACAAAGGAATGGGAAATGATACTCTTTCTGCTTTCATAATTCAGCAACATAGATATTGATGAGACAGACTTAAATTTCACATATCAGCAAGTTTGGATTCTGAAAATAATAGCACACGGAGGGGATATTTTTTCTCTTAATGCAAATCCAATTTTCTGGAGCAAACATTACTTCGTTATTTGTTGAATACTACTTTAAGACTTTTTTTTTTAGATTTATAGGTGATGGTTTAGATTTAGAAATGGTGTTGAGACTTATCTCAGTGAAAAATAAGAAAATGGCAAAGCTGCCATCTCATTCTGTTTTTGTCTGATCATTTAAGCAAAGGGCTGTTTACTCTCCTGTGCTGTTAAAGAGTTCATGGATTCAGGCTACATGTTTTTGTAATTTCTACTGAGGGTTACAGATATAAACCTGAGTAAAAGTTATTTCAGGCACATTCCTAAATGATTTCATTTGATCTGCTCCTTTTCTTTCTCACACAGAGCTATGAAAAGAAATGATTTTTTTAGATGGTGATGGTGTGTTAGTCTGGTTAAACTAGAGAAACAAACTCATAGACACACACATGGATATAGGGGTATGATTTATATACAAGAGGAATGGGGCACCAAGTAAGCAGCCCAATGTAGGTCAGCCCAAAGTCACAAGTTCAAAACCAGCTCATATGCCTGACACCAATCTACAACGTCTCCTTCCAACTCAGGGAGTCACAGGCCAGTGGGTGCAAAATCCCAGCACTGGCAGGGGTCTCCCCATGGCTCCTCGCTTCCAGGGCTCAGGGAACATCAACAGCATCCAGTGGTGGTAGAGGCAACTCAGCACTGGCAGGGCTCTCCACATGGCTTCTCCAACTTCAGAGGTCTGGTTCCATCAGGGGAAGGCTGTGTGGCTTCTTCAGCGATTTGGACACTGCCATCTTGTCTTGTTTGTAGTTCATTGTCTCTGAGACTGACTCCCAACAGCTGGGGAGATGGGCTCTCTTCTCCACGAGGGAAGTATCACGAGATTTCCCAGAAGTCTCAGGAGAAAGCCATGCCCACGCGGAGGGCTCATTGGCTACTCAATGGCTATCTCCAGATTAACAGGCTAGACTCCATCCCTACAGCTCAATCATAAAATTGATATATCGAATATATGACCACCACAGATGGGTTGAATATATATGTTACCTTAATATATTTTTTAAAAAGCTAAAATACATATTTCACCCCATTATGGTATTAGAAAAATTAGTAACAATATGTTTTAGAAGGATGTTTGACATCTTTTAAAATTATATGTATGTGTACATGGATAAATGAAAAACATATACATCCATATCTTAAATTCTGTTCTATTTGTAAAGTATTGCTTTACAAATATTGTCACTTACACATACCTCAACAATGGCACCCTCAGGGAATCTGAGGAAATGGCGGTAGAGCTCTTGGTAGCCACTTGAATGAAGGGTGTACACAGCTATGTGAGAAGTAACGCCTGGACCAAGTTCCGACACAGATGCTTCATTTTGATGTCGGAGGTCACTGTCGGAGATGCTGGACTTGACATGATTTCTATTCCAGATGTAATCATACACTGCCACCTAGTGAGACACAAAGCCCCCACCACCACCACCCCAGGTTGGGGGATGGGGGGTGAAGTAGAAAAACGGAATTAACTTTGGGCCAGGGCTTCACCATTTTAAATAATCTTACATTAAATCTAAAATGCTCTGCCATGTGTGGTACTTACACACTATTCCATGCCTACTTTTATGACATAGCTCTAAATCATGAAGACAGAAACCCCCCTGGTATGAGCACCATACTGTTAATTCTACACAGAGGAGGCTATATCCCCTCCGCCCCCCGTGAACCCAAAGTAGGGTGAACAAGCAAGCTGTGGCGGTGGCAGTGTTGGTTTTATAAAAATTGCTTACTGAGGTAGTTTTGTGAATGGGTGCTTGCATTTTTCAATCTGTCTTTGCTACCTGCTTCTCCTATAAAATAAAACCCACAGGTAGGTGTTTATGACCACCATTTTGAAAGCTAGAAGTTCAGATGCAGAGTGTCAGTTTCACAAAAGGTTTTCTCTATGTATCCTGGAAGAAGACCCTTGTCTTTTCTGAGCTTCTGCTTCTAGATGATCGTCATATAGCTTGGCATGTTTCTTCTATCTTTGTGCTGTTTGCTTGTTTAATCTTTTTCACATATCAAGAAATTGGCTCAAAACACCACCTACAATAATCCTGCCTCACTAATAACAAAGACATTCTAGATCTAAATGGGTCTGTAATCATATAGACATAAAATAGGATTTACAACACATATTTTGAAGGAGATGAACATAATTCAGTCTAAACTATTTGAACTTTTACAAACACTCCAAATTCACCACTATCAAGGGGATTCAAAGATGCAACAACCCCATAGGACAGGGACGTATTGTCCTTGTGGGTTTATGAGTGCAGGACCCGTGGATTGCTCAGTGTGGCTCACCAAGTCAAAGTCTCTAACTCTCATCAAATTACCATTTCCTGTATAGATCTGGTATAAAAAAGGAAGGGAAGGTATTGAGAGGATTCAGCTGTGTGTAATTGAACTGGATTGCTTAGAGTATCATCCTGATGTGTATAAAATGCACCTCCAGGGAAACAGGAGAAGAGATCAAATTGCCAACAAAATGCAGTAGTAGATCACAGTCTTTGGACCCAAGATCCCTGTTCAGTGAACTTTCTGAATCCAGAAGACAACTTTAATAGCCAGAGAGCAGCATGAAAACTGGGCGTCGGGACACAGAACAGAGTTATGATCTTCTCAATCCGAAGAGTAAGTAAAGAGTAGGGCACCTCTGGGTACATCATTGAGGGAGGTCGACTTCCTGAAGAGTGTAGCTGAGAACTTTGGGTTGAGAGTTACTGGACTGCAGTAACCGCGGGGTTTTCTGATCTATGGAGTTTGAACAGAATGCCTTCAGGTTGAGTCATAGGGTGGAGTGGTATGCTCTTTGGGGCATTTATTAGCAGATGTAAAATAACTTTGTAACCTGTCCTTATGAATAACTCGATTCCAAGCATTTCTCACTGGCATTACAACTTGCTAACTTCCTTATTAAAACCTTTAATCATGGAGCTTGTGCGTACAGTCCTTGCAGTGAGTATGAGAATCCAGAGAACTCAAACGGAAAACACTAATTCAGGCATGTAACTCATTATGGAAGGAGAAAGCCTCATCCTTCTTCCTCAGAGTGACCGGTGGCTTCCAACTGCTGCCTTTGTGGTTAGCAGCCTACTTGACAGATGCAAATCATAGTCATCTCATCCTACCATTGCAAAAGTGTTAAGTTAATTCCAAGTCCAAGATCTAATTTTCTGAATCTATTATCTAAATCAAATAAGAATGCGATTTCAGACACAGTCCAGTCTGAGACAAAGTTCACCATGTAAAAACCTGTGAGATCTAGAAACAAGTTATCTGCTTCCATAGAACAGTGGTAGCACTAGTGTACATTTTCTTTAGAAATGGGAGATACTGGAAAGAAAGAAGGAATAAGAAGCACTAAGAAAGTACAAAGTCAAGCTGAAAAAAAAATGCATTCCCTCTCAAGGTTCTCTCCTCTGAGAAAACTTGGACAATGGCCCTTGTACCCACTAGATTCTGAATGTTGGCCATGATCTCTGGATGTAATCAAAGGTCCCTTGTCCCTATACTTCTGCTTCATCTTCTAGGATGCTAACCCTGCCTCCCTGGCCTTAGGTAGACCCATGTTCCTAATTTATCTGAATGGCAGCCCAGCCTTTCAGCCTCAACTGATCCTATTTCTTCTGCTCATTGTACATTATAACCCCATTGTCTCAACTTTGGAGAAGAGTGCCATCTCCCTAACAGTAGCTCCATGCTTAGGAATTGAACTGGTGCAGGAAATCAGAATCTATGAAGCCTAGCATTCTGTGACCTCACCCCTTGATCTCTAGGAAGGAGCTTTTGGCTCCAGCCTTTGAAATGGAGAAATCCCTCCTCTTCCCTTGTTTTCCCAATAGCTCTGCTAATACCCTCGTTGCTCCAGGGGTAGTATGTCTCTCTTCTTGGAAAACCAAAGATGTAGTTTCTTTGGCCTGCTTTCTACCTATGGAATGCTAAGAGGGATACATCACCTTTTTCTTTTGTTCTATTTATACACCTCAGTCTTGTTCTTGTTGCTCAGACTGAGTCATTGGTTTTTCTGCTGTGGTAGTTGACTAGATCCATCAGTCACAGACTTAAACTCTGTAATATAATACTGCATAGCCATATCCTTAGTGAACACGACAGCACATGTATCCTTAGTTTTTATAATAGTATAGTCCAAATCTTTATATACTGTTTTCATTTAAAAATTTTAAATTTATTTCTTTCCTCTCATATTTTAGTATCAGGAGCTAGGAAAACCATATGGTCCCTTTAAGATGTTAGTTAGAAATCACATCAGTCAGGTATTCATCACTTATGAGTTCTACTTTCTGTTAAACATTTGTACACAATTCAGAAAAGTGTGTAGCCACTGCATTCAAAGAATTGCTCTTAACCCATTGTCAATTACATGTTCATAATTTTTGTAGTCTTCCCAACAGGCTATTTAATATCCACAACTCTAATAATATGTTTTTGTTGGAACCATAGATATTCTCTACACTGATAGAAACTGTATAACTCCATTCACTTCCTTCTGAGACTTTGAAAAATCTTCTTCAAATTCAGAATTCTACCGACAAGATTTTTAAGGCAACTATGCATTGACATTGTTGGGTGTCATCAAGTTGGCTCCAACCCATATTGACCAACAGAAAAAACCCAGCATGTTCCTGAGTCATCCTCACAATTGTTCCTGTCGGAGTCTATTGATGCGGCCACTGTGTCAATCATTCTTACTGGCGGCCTTCTTTTTTATCACTGCCTATCCCTTTTACCAAACAAGATACCCCTTTCCATGGACTGATATCTTCTGATATGTCTAAAATATGTAAAACTGGCCTTACTTCTTTCAGCAGTGTAGCTTGTCCTTTTAGTAGTCTGTGGTCCTTTCCATATTTTTTTTCCAACACCACAATTCAAGTGCATACAATCTTCTACTGTCTGCCTTATTCATAGTCCAACTGTCACATGCAACGTATGCAAAGGAAAAGAGTATGGCTTGAGTCAAATGCATCTTAGTGCCTGAAGTCTTCTGAGTTTCAACAAACAAGGTTGTGTTTTCTGCATGTCACAGGTTGTTAATAAGTCTTCCTCCTGTGTTTTATGGCACTCTTCTTCATATAACAGCTTCTCTGATGATTTTCTGGCATATAGATTGAACACATCTGGTGAGAGGATACAACCCTGGCGTACATCTTTCCTAATTTTAAACAATGCTGTATTTCCTTCTTCTTTCCACATATCAGCCTCTCAATCCATGTACAAGTTTCATGTGAGACCAATGGAATGTTCTGAAATTCCCATCTTTCTCAAGGTTATCCACAGTTCACTCTGGCCCACACAGTCCAAGGTTCTTCACAGTTGACTATGATCCACAATGAAACACGAGTAAAGATTGTTCTGATATCTTCTGCTTTGAGGCAAGATCCATCAGAAATCAGCAATCATATCCCTTGTTCTGGATCCTCTTCTGAATCTGGCCTAAACATCTCGCAGTTCCCTGTAAATAGACTGTTGCAAATGTTGGTGGATTATGTTAAGCAATATTTCATTTGCATGTAATATCCTTGGCAGTTCTGGAATTTGAAAATTCTGCTGACTCCTTCTTCAAATCATCATCAAATATGGATTTCTTCTAATTTTTGGTCAGGTAGGTGTCTTTCAAATTTCCTGGGTGGATGACTGAATGCTTCTGAAACATTCAGTGGCAATTCTGTCAATTCCTGGAGTCTAGTTTTTGGCTGATGTATTCTGTGCAATTTGAACTTCTTTCTCCAGTTTATTGGGTTTTGTTCATATGTTACCTCCTAAAATGATAAATTGTTCACTATTTTTGATAAAGTAACTCTGTGTATTCTTTGCATTTTCTTTTGATGTTTTCTGAATCCTTTCATCCTTTGTTTACAGAATCTTTCAAAGGTTATTGATAGATTCTATAGGCTGTTCAATAAGGCATTTAAAGCTCTTCCAGCCTCCACTTAATTACCTAATTTCCAAACCACTGATCATGTGCAATATCTGTTAGAACAGGACTCCAACTTTGGTATAATTATCTAGAGCTTCTATAACAGAAACACCAGAGGAGGGTGACTTTAGCAGATATTTATTTTCTTCCAAATTTAGGGAGCCCACTGTTGGCGCTAGAGGCAGAACCTGCCACCTCAGTTTATGCATCCTGTATTCTTAGAGATCACCATGTGTCTTAGTACTATCTTATCCCAGTATGCTGCCTTAAATTAATTACCTAATGTCTTTTATATATCAAAAATTACTGACTCAGACATTGCCTATTCTGACCTGGTTTCACTGACATAAAAGATAATTCATTCCCAAATGGTATTATGACCACAGCGTAGAGTATAGTGTAGGGTATGTAACACATTCTGGGAGTGAAAGGTCGTGGGGGTAGAGAGTGAGAACAGGTAAATCTATATGATGCCATGTAAAAAGTATATGTGTTCATTTTCTCTTTTATAATATTATATGAAAAGTCTATGACTTTGTCAGAAACATGCACAATGTACCTTGAAAATTCATTATCTACGTGTTTGTTGAATTTATTTGCTGTTCTTTCTTCATAACAACCCAGATTGGACAGACTCTATTTTATGATATAAATTTTCAGGTATAAAATTTATTTCTTAAAGCTATGTACTCAGTGTGACCTTAATTAATGCAAATTGAATTGTGATTGAGTTTAAAAGACATTGTTCTATTACTTCTTTAAAAATATTGGTAATAGGGATCAGGCTAGACTACTCTAAAATCTGCTGAAAGTCATGAATCATCTGGTCTGCAAATCTTTTAGAATTTTTCTTTTTTATGACACATCTTATTGAGGGCTCCCACAGCTCCTCTAACAATCCATACATCAATTTTATCAAGCACATTTGTATATTTGTCACCGTCATCACTTTCAAAACATTTTCTTTGCACTTTAGCCCTTGGTAATAACTCCTCTTTTATTTCTTTTTTCCTGCCCCGTGCTCCCAATTTCATAAGTCCTTGATAAAATAGAAATGATTATTTTCTTATTTTGCACCATCCACTGTCTCCCTTCACCCATGTTTCTATCATTCATCTTCCTAGGGGTGGAGAGTGTTGTATGTAGATCATTGCAATGGCTCCCCCTTTTTTCCCCTCATCCCTGCACCTACCTTCATGGTAGCGCTACTCCCATTATTGTTCCTGAGGGGCTGTCTGTTCTGAATTCTGATGAGAGAGCTCTCATCTGTACCAGTGTATATGATCTGATCTAACCTGATTTGAGAGGTAGAACTGGGGTCATGATAGTAGAGAAGAGGGGGCATAAAAAACCACTATAGGAATGTTGTGTGTTTGTCAGTGCTATATTGTCCCCTGGATGGCTCATCCCTTCCCTGTGACCCTACTGTGAGGGTCTACTTGCCTACAGATAGACTTTGTGTCGCCACACCAACCTACCTCATTCCCAACAAGATAATCATTATGGGTCTCCTGATGTCTGATACCTGATTCTGTCAACACCCTGTGACAATAAAGGCTACTGCGCTTCTCCTATGTGGGCTTTGTTGCTTTCCTGTTAGATGGCTGCTTGATTAACTTCAAGCTTTTAAGACTCCAAACACTATCTTCTAATAGTCTGACACTATGAGATTTCCGCACCATACTTGCTTATGCATCCACTTTTGTCTTCAGTGATCATGTCAGGAAGGTGAGCACCACTGAATACCAGGTTATTAGAATAAAGTGTTCTTGTGCTGAAGGAGGATTTGAGTAGAGGTCCAATGTCTGTCTGCTACTTTGATACTTAACATATAAATAAATGTACATAGACCTATATCCCTATTGTTATATGTAAATATATTTACATTTGCACGGGCCATTATTCATACCTCTATAACTGTCTTTTGCCTCCTAGATCTTTCCTCTACTTCCCTTTACTTTCCTCCTGTCCTCCTATCATAGTCAACCTTCACTTGGCTCTTAGTAATCCTGTCAGCTGGCTACTTTGTACTAGATCAAATCACACAAGACTTTCTACACCCTCCTCACCATAGAATTTCGATATCGTGTGGTTCTCTTATCCCTGGGTGTGTTCATTCCCATCTCCTTTTCCTCTGTCTCTCCCTTTGCTCTGTCTTACTGGAACTGCTGAGCCTGCTCTATTTTATCACATGATTTTCATAAGGCAACAAGTGTTAGAGGGCCTGTGGTGAGATAGGAACACTCATTCACTGTTGGTGAACCTGTAGGTATGTACAATCACTACTGGAAATTGATTTGGCAGTATCTATAACAGATGGAAATTTAACTACTACACAGTCCAGCAATCCTTTTATTAAGAATATATCCAGAAAAGGCAATAAAAAACATGACCAGATATCTATGCTCCAATGTTAATCATGGGACAGTTCACAGCTTCAAGAAGTTGGAAACAGCCCGAATTTCCAAAACAGTGCTACATACATACAATGGAATGCTACACATTGCTAAAAAGCAGAGATGGATGGATGACGTGGGAAGAACTGGAGGAAGTTATTGGCTAAGTAAAGTAAGCCAACCACAAAAGAACAAATACAACATGAGACCACTGAGGTAAGCTTAAAATACAAATGGAGGACAGGGAAAAAACTACACACATTCCTGGGGTGCAGTCCAGGTAGTATGGCAGGGTTCAGACCAAAATCCAGAGTACACATGGTAGCCAACTATAAAGGAGGGGAGAAAAAGAAGAAAAAAATAGAAATGTGTAGCAGGGGAACAGGACACTACCTCACTCAAGGACACTATTGTTTATATCTCCAAAGGGAAAGAGAGACCAGACTTCAAGGTGGTGCTTCAAGATGTGAATGCTACAAACTGGCATCAAGCATGGAACCAGTCGAGAGGGCTGAGGGGCTGGCCCCTATCCCAGCTATGGATACAGCCATCCCAACTCCCAGAAGAACTTACTTTAGAGGACAGCACTGAAGCTATCGCTCCCAAAAAGGGACATGTCTGATCAGAGCACATGGGAGCAAATGAAGGTGGAGGAAGAGAGTGGAACACCTGGTACCCCATCTATCCTTGAGGATGCTGTACTCCATCAGAGCAGCTGATGCACAGAGAGGCCAGATAGCCAGCCCCACTATGGAGACACCGCATTTCTCACTGACCCATAGCCCTGCAGGGCACAACACTGGAGAGACAGTGTGGGAATTGTGCCCGATCTGACCCCAACACACTGAGGCAAAACATCAAGCGCCTGCAACAGAACAGCAAGTTGAGCAAGGAAATCCTGAGGGAATATCAAAAAGAGACTGCAGTGAGGGTGTAACACCCCATTACACTCACCCACAGAACACTCCTATAGGTCAACAAATAGACCTTGAAATATTTACCGGCTTTTCTTTTCCCTGCCCATTGGTTTGGATGTTATTTTGTTTTCTTTTGTTGCTTTCTTTTGTTCTGTCTTATTTTTTGTGTGCATATTATTATGTCTGCAGGTCTATCTAGATAAGATAAGCTGGATATACAATCTGGAGGAGAAAACAACAGGACCGATTGTTTCTTGGGGACATGGGAGAGGGGAACATGGGGAAAAGAAAATGGTGTTATTCAGCCCAGGATGAAAGGAACAACAAGTGATCCAAAATCACTGGCAAGAAAGGTATAAGAGATCTAGCGTAGATTGATCAGGGACAATGTAACCAAGAGGAATTACTGAAACCCAAATGAAAGCTGAGCATGATAGGAGGACAAGAAAAAAGTAAAAGGAAATTGAAGAAAGAACTCACAGGCAAAGAGCATTTATAGAGGGCTAAATTCAGGCATGTACATATATTTTTATATGATGATGGGAAAATAATCCATGTGCATGTATTTATAGGTTTAGTATTAGGGTAAAAGATGGACATTGGGTCTCCACTCAAGTACTCTCTCAATGCGAAAATACTTTGTTCTACTAAACTGGAAGTCCATGATGCTCACCTTAACATGATCACTGAAGAAATATGGGTGCATAGACAAATATGGTGAAGAAAGCTGATGGTGCCTGGCTATTAAAAGATATAGCATCTGGGGTATTAAAGGTTTGAAGTAAGCAAGTGACAATCTAGCTTAGAAGCAACAAAGCCCTCATGGAAGAAGCACACTAACCTGGGTGATCATCAGGTGTCAAAGGTATTAGGTATCTGGCATAAAAGAACAAAAAAACATATCATTGTGAATGTAGGAAAGTGCAAATTGTCGACCCAAGTGGACATCCCTTACCGAAGGGTCACAGGGAGAAGATGAGACAGTCAGAGTACAGTGTACCAAAGATGGAACATACAACTTTCCTGTAGTTCTTAAATACTTCCTCACCCTCCACCATCATGATCCCAATTCTACCTTACAAATCCAATTAGATCAGAGGATGTACACTGATACAGTCAGGAACTGGAAACACAGGGAATCCAGGACAGATGATTCCTTCAGGACCAGTGGTGAGAGTGGTGATACCAGGAGAGTGGAGGGAGGGTAGGGTAGAAAGCAGGAAACTATTACAAGGATCTACATTTAACCTCCTCCTGGGGGACACAAACAGAAAAGTGGATGAAGAGAGACCTGGGCCATTGTAAATATGAAAAAATGATATTAATTTATAAATAATCAAGGGTTCATTAGGAAGGGGGGGATTAGG
Organism: Nesogale talazaci; assembly: GCA_004026705.1. NCBI lineage: Eukaryota > Metazoa > Chordata > Mammalia > Afrosoricida > Tenrecidae > Nesogale > Nesogale talazaci. Next base: position 184,791 of record PVJH01001167.1, on the reverse strand, counting down.
GAGGGAGGGAAAAATTAAGAAGCTAATATCAAAGATTCAAGTAGAAAGCAAATGTTTTGAGGATGATGGTAACAAATGTATAAATGTGCTTGGCACAATGAATTTATGTATGGATTATGGTACGAATTTAATGAGCCCCCATAAAAATGATTTTTTTAAAAAGAAAGAAACATGACTCAGACACAAAGACAAAACTCTCTAAAATTTAAAGAAAGGTAAAAGCACATGTGTATGTGTCTGTGTAAAATTTATTGACTCTTTGAGAAGATGAACAAACATCAAACTTCTTTCCTTTGTCAAATGGAACAAAGGAAAATAAGTTACTAAAAGAAATATTGTGAATAAGAAATTAAAGGATGACATCACAACAGAATTAATTGAAATAAAAATGTAACTATCCAATATTATATTTATCCACCAAATTCATAAAACTAGAAGAAATGAACAAATTTCTAGAAGCACATTACCCATATAAATTCAAATGGATAAAATAGAAAAATTAGGACACCTGTGACACAAGAAGAAATAGATCTGGTCCTTAAATGGCTCTCAAAAACAAAGGTTCAAGGACTGGATGGTTTTTCTCAAGAATTCTACCAAAAAAAGAGCTAGCATCCTTCTACACAAACTTTTTCAGTATGTAAAAAAGGGCAAGACACTATCAAGCTCATTTTATATAGCAAATATAATCATGATATAAAAATCAGGTAAAGATATCACCAAATTAGAAAACTATAAAACAATATGTTATGCAAATAAATATAGATTAAAATTTCTTTTATAAATCCTAGGTAATGTAATTCAATAAAATTTTAAAAAATACATCATCACCACATGGAATTTATACCAGTATGCAATGATAGTTCATGTTCAAAAAATTATCAATGAATCCACTACATAAACAAAACAAAATATAGAAACATATCATATTCCTACTCCCACCAGGACAGTGATGCCACACACACACACACACACACACACACACACACACAAAAGAAACATCACATCATTTGACACAGAAAAGACTTTTGACAATATCCAGCACTCATTATTGTGTAAAACACTAAATAAAAGAGCAATTACAGGGAACTTTCTTATCACATCCATAGTTAAATCTCCAGAGATCATAACTGGATTAAGAATTTCTTGGATTATGATAAAAGAGGTTGGCAAGAACTGGTGAGTTAACAAAGAATGAGTACAAGAAAGAATAGCATGTTCTAAATTGATTGTGGTGGTGATTGCACAACTATTTTTAATATGCTTAAGCAATTGGATTGTATGATATGGCAATTATATATCAACGGTATGGCTAATATTATTAAAATTAAAAGACCATATACACAAGGCCAGCAATCAACATCTCACATCATAAAACTGTAATATTCTTCTAGGGTATGTGAACAACAAACAAAATGCCCCATATTACCACTCTTCTTGAACACTCTGCTGAAAGTTTTTGAGGTATTAGACAACAAAAAGAAATTAAAAGAATTCAGAATATTAAAGGAGAAGTTGAAAGTCTCACTATTTGCAAATTATACTACTGATATGTACAAAATCTCAAAAAGTCTACAACAAATTATTGGGAGATTCAGCAACATGGCAGAATACAATAGTGACATACAAAAATCAATTAGATTCCTGGATTCTAATGAAGAATTCTGGAAAATAGAACAAGAAAATAATAACATTTACAGTAGTCAAACAAAAAATGAAATGTTTAGGAATGAAGATAATTAAACAATACACTGTACAAGGTAAATTGCAGAATAATGTGAAAAAGAATTTTAAGAAATCATTTACCATAAACACCCAAAAGAAAAATAGTTAGAAGTAAATTTAGAATAGCAAAATACCTGTATAAAGAAAACTAGAAAACATTTTTACCAAAAAATTGAGACTTTCATAAGTAGGAAAATGCCTCATGTTCATGGAAGGGAAGTCACAATATAGGGAAAATTCAATACAATTCTGATCCAAATCCCTGCACAATTCTTCAAAGAAATGGGAAAACTAATCACCAACTTTATATGGAAAGGAGGGAACCCTAGCTTAAACAAATTATTACTAAAAAAAATAGTAAGTCTCATATTAACTGATTTTAAAACTTATTGTACAGCTATAATAATCAAGATTGTTAGGTAACAGTAAACCCATCACTATGTAGACAAATGGATCATAAATGAGAATCTAGAAATAAAACCAGTCACCAACAGATGCCTAATTTTTGATAAACAACTAACGCACATTAAATAGGGGAAAGGTAATATTCTCCAAAAATGATGCTGTAAAAATTGGATTTCTACCTTCAAAAGAATGAAGCTGAACCCATATTTCACACCATATACCGAAATGAACACAAGATCAATTAAGCTCTTCAATGTCAACTCTCGAACCATAACAACTATCAAAGTAAGGGCAAATTTAAAGGTTCCCAAACAAGACATAAATACGCTATCCAAAATAATGAAAACACCCTCACTGCAGAATACAAAATAAGGAATGAAATCTAAAAAAATGACATAGATGTATAGCAAAAATCTACCAAGAAAATAGAGAAAAGCCACAGGTTTGGAAAAATGGGACAATTATATATCTGATAAAGGATTAATCTCAAAAATTTAGAGAAAATTTTTATAAGAAAAATACAAATCATAAAATAGACAAAATACATGAACAGACAATTCACTAAAAATGACACTCAGGTGCCAAAAATGAAGAAATGTTCACGATTATTGGCTTTAAGAGAAACACAATTTAAAACGACAATGAGATACCACCTGGCACCAGTACTGATAATACACCAACAACCAAAATAAAAGTAAAGAATAATGTTAAAAACGATGTAGTAAGATTGGAACACTTAGACATTGCTAGTAAGATTACAGAATTGTCCAACCTCTATGGGAAAAAATATGACTGGGGTCATGAAAGTGGAGGTTGGGGAAGCCTCAAGGAACCAGAGGAATATTGTGTGTTTCATTGGAACTTTACTGCGCCCTAGTTGACTCATCCCTTCCCTGAAACCCCCCCAGTGAGTGGATGTCTCACTGTCTAGAGATGGGGATTGGGTCTCTCCTCTGACCCACCTCATTTTCAATGATGTGATTATTTTTGTTTGTTTGTTTGTTGTGGGTCTTCTGATGCCTGTTACTCTGCCCAAATGACTCCTCATGATCTTACAGACTTGTGTGCTTCCTCCATGTGGAATTGTTGCTTCTCTGCTAGATGGCCACCTTTTATTTTCAAGCCTTTAAGACACTTGATGTATATATTTTAATAGTTGGGCACTATCAATTTCTTCACCACATTTGCATGCACCCATTTTGTCTTCAATGGTTGTGTGGGGAAGGTGAGCATCCCAGGAAGCCAATTTGTTAGAACAAATTGTCCAAAGAGGTACATGTTAATCCACACAAAGAAGGGAAAAAGGATTGGGAGGGAGAAAATGGGGTGGTGATGGCAAGGTGGGGGACAGTGCATTAACTCACCCAGGATAGGAGTACTGGTTGTCTCCAGAGGATTTTTAATGGCAGATTTTTGGGGGGGAAGGCGATCATAAGGACTTTATTCAGGGTTTCCTCTAAGTGGACTTGAACTTCCAAACTTTATTAGCAGCTAAATGTTCTAACCACATACACCATTCAGAGACTCCAAGTATGAGTTTGCAAACATCGTGCATAAAAGAAAAGTTTCAGATACTGTGTTAACATATTTCAAATGAAATTTATAAATTGGGAAGTTGATGAACGCTTTTTGCTCAATGGGTTCTATTTTCCTTTTTTTAAAAATAATTTTATTGGATGCTCATACAACTCTTACCACAATCAATACATATATCTATTGTATGCAAAGCACAATTGTTGCCATCATTATTCTCAAAACATTTTCTTTCTACTTAAGCCTTTGGTATTACCTATATATATTTCCCTTCTCTAATCTGCTTCCCCCTCCCTCATGAACCCTTGATAATTTATAAAGTATTATTATTATTTCATATCGTACAATGTTCAATGTCACCTTTCACCCACTTCCCTGTTGTCCATGCCCCAGGAAGGAAATTATATGTAAATCCTTGTCATCCGTGCCCCCTTTCTACTCCACACTCCCTCCGCCCTCCCAGTATCACCATTCTCACCACTGGTCCAAAAGGGATCATGTGTCCTGAATTCCCCATATTTCTGGCTTTTATCTGTACTAGAATTCATTCCCCTAGCTAAATTTGTAAGATAGAATTGGGATCATGATAATGGAGGGGAGGAAGCAAATAAGAACTAGCAGAAAGTTGTATATTTCATTATTTGCTACACTGTACCCTGACAAACTTGCCTCCTCCCCCTGACCCTTCTTTAAGGGGATGTCACTTTACCTACAGATGGGCTTTGGGTCCCCAATCTGTACTCCCCCTCATTTCAATTTTTAGCTATTTGATGCCTCATATCTGTTCCTTTCAACACTTTGTGGTCACACATGCTAGTTTGCTTCTTCCATATGGACTTCTGAGCTAGATGGCCACTTGTTTGCTTTAAAGTCTTTGAGAATCAAGATGCTATATCTTTTGATAGCGGGGCACCATCAGCTTTCTTCGCCACACTTGCTTATGTACACATTTGTCTTCAGTGTCCATATGAGGAAGGTAGGCAGGCAATGATATGGTTTTTATTTCTTTGATGTCTGATAACTGATCCCTTTGACATCTTGTGGTCACACATAGGCCGGTGTGCTTCCTCCATGTGGGCTTTGTTGCTTCTAAACTAGAAGGCCCCTTGTCTACTTTCAAGCCTTTAAGATCCCAGACGCTATATCTTTTGATAGCACCATCAGCATTCTTCCCCGTTTTTGCTTATGGAGTACATTTGTCTTCAGTGATCAGAAGAGAAGTTTGTTCTGATTCGTGTTGAAGAGCTAGTCACAGGTCATATTAAAGGTACACTTATAAAATAGGATATTGGAGACTATATTGAAGATAGACATTATAATAATGTTATAAAACATGATACCCACCACTTAGCATTGGCAATGGGATTAGCTATAAGACCAAAATTTCTGATATAGAATCAATGAAGAATTGCCTTTTATTTGGCATGTTGTGCTAGGTCTATCCTCCTCCAAAGATTCCAGAGTAAAATAGGGGCATTCAGACAAGAGATTTCAGAGATAAAAGAAGGTAAAGAGAAACAAAGAAGGAGTCACCTGTAACACCATTGTGGACAGAGACGTAACGAGAGAAGGAAGGGCACAGAGAGAGTGGGACGACTATGTTGTGGAGAGGTGAGAGTGCAGGAGGGTGAAACAGATACTGAGGACTCTTTCATTTTAGGAAAGGGAGAGTAGAGTGACTTCATAGAGTGGTGAGTTCATAGCGATCGGCTATTGTAGAAATTTCATCAAATCATAGCATGTCTTTAAAGTCAGTGCGTTCACTTAAAATTAAAACAAACAAACTCACTGCCATTGAGACAATGCTGACTGACAGCAGCCCATTGTCGATTTCCAAGATGGTTTAAAGGAGTCTGAAGTCCAGTCTTTATGCTGTAGAGATGCTGGTCGTTTTGAACTACAGATTGTGCAGTTCACAGTCAAATGTGCAACAACTATACCACCAGCGCTCTGGGTACCCTGAATTGGAATGCATAAAGTTAGAACACAGAGAGAAGACAGTGCAATTGTAGTGGCAAATGTTGACCATTATATGACATTCACTTCAGGCCTAAATTGCTGTCATAAAATCTCACAGACTCAAACTCCCTGCCATAGGGACCCTACAGAACAGGGTAGCATGGCCCTGGTGGGCTTCCAAGACTGTAATTATTTATGGGAGTAGAAAGCCTCATTCTCTCTCCTGAGACAGGTGGTTTTGAACTACTGACGTTGTAGCACAGCATATGCCCTCTATGCCTCTAGCAGTCTGCCATAATTTCCAGGAGAAGGGGTGAAAATGAAAGTAGAAAAGAAAAGGATTTTCCAATGCATTGAGCCCCCAGAATTGTCAAAGCAGAACAAAGTGGAGACTTTGGATTTGAGAGGGCTCATCTGGTACAATTCCTAAAAACCTGGGAGGGAGTTCAACACAAGGGCTGCATTGAGAACAGATAGCTCTAAATCCAGCCATGTTCAAATGCTGCACACAGTGAGATACTTCCAAAGAGAATGGAATACACTAAGGAAATGGCCTGCTTTGGAAATGTACCCTCTGCAAAAGTGAAATCAGAGAGGTTTATTGAACGTACAGAAAACAACACACACCGAGAAATATCACAAAGTGAAGACCGCTACTCTAAAAAGCAACAAAGAAGCAAGCATCATTATATGAAAGGATTTTGGAAAGATTGTGGAAAAATGGAAGGAAATGGTCATGGAATTTTCTACATATTTTGAAGCTCTCTTGCACTGTTAAAATAGAAACAAAAGCTTTGATATTATACCTTTTTTAGAGGCAACCGGGGAGTGATCCTGGGATCAAAGAGGGGATGTGGTGGGATGGCTGTTTTTAGGTACTGTGGGCTCCGTTCTGACTCACAGCAACTCCATGACAATGAGTGAAGCACCTTCCGGTCCTGTGTCAGCCTCACAATTGTTCTTATGTTGCAGTTCATCAATGCGACCACCATGGCAATCCATCTTACCAAGCTTTCATGGATAACATACGTATAGAATTACATGATTGGTAATTGATATTTGTCAGGATACATGCTTTTAAATGATCAAATGACCATCACAAGAAAATAGCACACATGTTTTTTGGGGAACATGCTATTAAAGCTGTCTTTCCACACGTCTTATTTTCTATTGCCAGGATCTGTTGATAACTCTATGCATAGGCTATCACAAACCCCCTGCATCTGTGCAAGCATAAAAGATAGCCTTTGTGATTAATTGAAGGGCAGAGATAGAAATGGCTCAGTGAGCCCTGCCTTTGCCTTCTTGCTCTTGGATCTTTGGACCAGCTTTATCCTGTGCCTCGATCTCCAAGTGACACTAGTCTTTGTGATAGGTAAGCTTGTTGGGCCAACATGGCCAAAGAAGGTGGGTCTGTTGTTTCTCTAGAGAACTCTGCCTAACACAGCCTTTAAGGACCAGATAGTCTGAAAAGATCCAGAGTAAACACAATGATGCATACGTCATCACATTTTTTTTAAGTTGCAGAGAGCAACTGTGTGGAAAGATATCTTCCACACTCAGCCCCAACCCCCCTATATGTCTCTATGGATTACAGTGGGGTAGGAGAAGAAAAAAGATGGTGTTGGGGGAACAGAGCACTAATGCACCCAAAGGAAGGTATTGTTTATGTCTCCATAGGAAAGGAGAGAGAGAGAGAGTAGACCTCATTGCGAGGTGCTAAGCCTAGACGGAGATAATTCCTGCTTGGAGCAGAGAGGACTGCAGGGTTGGCTCCAGTTAGAAACATGGCATCCTCTCCTTAGATGACAGCACTCCAGAGGACAGCACTGAAGGTACAGTTCAAGGAGTGCAATTAGTCAGACCAGCCCACACCGGGGCAAGCCAAAAGGGGACTGCCACAGATCAGCAAGGGGAGCAGAGCCACAAAGTCCCCGAGGAATCTCGATGTTATTATTATGATTTGGGGGCAGTGTTTGACACCTCCTCTGAAATGGTTGGGCATGCCCACAAAGATGCCACACAGAAAGTCCGTGAAACTGGGTGCAGTGTGGGGCATTAGACTGCTCCACAAAGAGTAATGAGGTCTTGTAGAAGGTGTGCCTCTCAGACACAAACACTAAGGATAAAGGGCATAAGTGCTCTAAGGTAAGCAGGTCTTGGGATATGGATCTCTGAAAGATAAAGGGATTGAACCTATGGGTCCCTATTGTATCAGGGCCTACTCACTCTTTAACAGAGGGATACTCAGCTACTCTGGGCCATGACAACAGACTTAGAATATCTATCTATCTATCTATCCATCCATCTATCTATCTATCATCTATCGATCTATCTACCTATCTATCATCTATCTATCGATCTATCTATCTATCTATCTATCATCTATCTATCTAAGATAGGCAGGATAAACAATTCCAAGGAGATGACTCCCAGAGTGCATGGGAGAGGAGGAGGTGGGGAAAGAGGATTGTTGAGATAATAACAACTGGGACAGGGGATGAGCAAGACATCTAAAATTGATGGTGAGGAGGGTGTAGTGTTCCTGGTCATATTCGATCAATTGAAACTTTTTCAATAGGAGTTATTGAGAGGTGAAAGATTAGTAATCAGGATAGTGGCCCAGGAGGTAAGAAAAAAGAAAAAGGAAAGAACAAGAAAGTAACCACTGTATAGAGATATAAGTATATATAAATATACATATATGGTAAGGAAGCAGATGGACTTAGAACCTGTGTTTTAATCTTAGCTCAGTAGAAGAACAGTTTGCTCTCATAATGTGGCAATGGGTGATACTCACCTTCCTGACACAATTACTGACGACAAAATGTGTGCGTAAACAAATGTGGTGAAGAAAGTTGATGGTGCCTATCTATCAAAAGATGTAGCATCTGGGGTCTTAAAAGCTTGAAGATAAGCAAGCAGCCATCTAGCTGAGAAGCACCCAAGTCCCCAGGGAAGAAGCACAGCAGCTTGTGTGGTCATGAGGTGTGCACGGGGATAAGTGTCAAAACTTCAAGAAAAAGTGACGGACTTGACATAAAGGAGCATAAGCAGAGTGGAGACACTAACCCACCTGCATGATAATGGAACAGTCCCTCAGAGAAAGGCACGCAGAAGGGATAACATCTTCAGGGTTCAGCATTGATGAAACATACAACTATCTTCTAGTTCTTTAATATTTCCTGCCCTTACTATAATGGTCTTAGTTTTACCCCAATAATTTTCTTAGGCCTGTGTTATGTTCATGTGTATAATTAGAAATGTTCAATGCATGACACCTAAGCTAGATAAACCCTTAAGAAACAGTAGTGGGAGTGATGATTCCCTGGGGTATAGGGAGGAGGAGTTGGGGGAGAAGGGGAAAGGGAGAGCAGATACCAGGGATGATTGCATGACCCCATTCAAGGGGACTAAAGAACAGAATTGTAGGTGAAAGGCTACATTGGATGGTGTCAGATAAGGTAAAATAATAATAATAAAAATAATAACTCCTGGGGTAGGGTGAGGGAAGGAGAGAATAAAGGGAACTGATATCAGAGTTCAAAAAGAGAGAAAATGTTTTGAAAATGATGGTGGCAACAATTGTCCAATGACGCTTGATCTAATTGAATTATGGATTGTCATAATATCTATAAGAGCCCCAAATAAAATGATTTTAAAAAGAAAAAAGATAGCCTCCATGACTGCAAAATCCTGTGTTTTCTTAATGACAGAGGGAAAAAATTCCTTAAAGGTATATGCTTACATGAGCACCAAGGTTAAGCACAAGAGAGAAAAACAGCTGTTTGAAAAGGCAACTTTAAAAGTCAACATGGATTCCAGACTCATTTCAGACTAGAGTTAGGGCTCTGCTTCAGGCTGCTGTATTTACACACACACACCTCAGAGCCTTAGGCTTTAGACACTCAAACAAATAGATGCCCACACTCACCAAGATAGCCCACCTCTGGGTGAGTTTAAAGTGCCAACCTTACAGTCAGTAATCTAGTCCTCAACCATCTGTGCCACCCAGGGACTCCATGATGCCTTCAGGATGAAGCTATTGTCAGCCTGCAGAGCAGAGTCAAAGAGGTTCAATAATCAATTCAGCTTTTGATTTATGGAAAGGGAAAACTCATTAAATTATGTCAAAGCTATGGTAATAACTGTGGGAACATAAATTATTTTTACATAATTAATTCTTAATTTGGATGATAGCCTGATGAGAGCATACAGCTACAAGGCACACCCTAGGTTAAATCAAGAAGTAAATGTCATCAGGACTTCTTTGAAGACATTTTACAATGTGTGTTCATTGAGGTAGGGTCTTATACGCACAGTTCTAGACCAAATAGCCTTTTCCCATGAGTTGGCTAACAACTCTCTGGCCAAAACAACAATTCCAGGAAAGCAGTGGTGTATTGCCTTCACCTCAAGACACATTTGCCTGGCAGAATGTCAGGGTCTAGGTGAAAAAGAGAAAGTAGACTATACGTTTTAAGGTGGTCATTCAATGTAACATATACACATGCATACTTTCATATATTTTAAAAATATTGTCTGTACAACACTGTCAGACCGTTAATATTATTAACGAGGAAACTGAGGCATGAGTAACTACTAAGGCACAGCTTTATTAGTCCTTCACCAAAATTTCTCTGTTCTCTCCTTTAGCATTACTTATTTCCTCTCTGATGAATGTGAAACAAGGAAATAAACCGACTTCTTTGTGGGGTAATGGAATTGCAAGTCTATTTGGCTACATATTTAAAGCCATGTCTTCCAAATGCCCTTACCACGAAAGTGACTGCCGTCTTTATTTGCTTTTATCTTGTTCCCATGTCTTCCTCATAATTTTCTCAGCTCAGGCATGGAAGAAAGGACATAACATGTCATGGACTGAATTTTGTTCCCTAAAAAAGTACCCTGTGAATTTGACCTTATTTGTAAATAGCATCTTTGTTATTATTTGTAGTAACAAGTCATATTGGAAGAGCTGCAGATACAATCAGACTATGTGCATATGAACCAATAGGTAAAATATAGAAGAATGCATTTATAAGTCAAGGAATGCCTAAGACCACCAGAACCTGGAAGAAACAAGGACAGGGTATTATGATAGAGTGGTCAAGCAAAGCAGGACCGTGTTAAAACCTTAAGCTTGTACTCTCAGACTCCAGAATGGTAAAATAACACATTTCTGGTATTTTAAGCTACCTAGTTTGTGGTATGTTATTTTGACAGTCTCAAGAAAGTAATATAAATTATCAGTCTTCTCATTACTCAGCAAAGGCCACACAGTTTTTAATACTTGGACCCAGGTTGGTTTGCCTCTAAAATCCAAGTAGGTATGATTCTACCATGTGGAAAAATGTTGAATCCAATATCACACTCTCATCTTTACGCATCAATATGTGGCTATGAAATGGAGATTTCAGTTAAGTGCTCATCTGGAAAAGTCTGAGGGAAGAGTTTTCTCTCTGCCAGGGAAAAGCATTGTTAATATCTTAATAAGGTTGTTTTCTAGGGAAAGTACAAATAGAAACACCAACGAAATAACAGTTCTGCTTGGTTCTTTTAATATCACATTGAGTGTTCTCCCATTGAATTGAAGATTAACCAGAAAAGATCATTGACATTCTCACTAGTACCGCCTCATTGGACCATACAATTTTCATACTAAAGTAATGATTGTCCCTTCGAGAATTTCTAGCTAGTGGTAGTTGAGATCAGGAGCCCTGGTGGCAGAATGATGGAGTGTTCAACTGCTAACTGAGAGAAGGACTGGGCAATATGCTTTGGGGGAAACAACAATCAAGAAAACTTCATGAGCTAATTCTACTCTTTCATTTAATTCCAATCTGAGTCAGAATCCACTTGGTGAGACCTAATGACAATGAACTAGTATTCCTACAGTAGTCAGAAGACTTGGTACAAAATACATGGATCGCATTCAATCCCACACACACTGCTATCAGTACCTCCCTCCTTGGAAAGGAAGACATGTAGAGTAACAGGAGAAAGGAAAACGGACTGGTAAAATCTGACTCGTGGTGGTCTTCATAATATGGGCTCTTTTTTTATTTTGCTTTCTTGGGTGAGGGTTTATTCTTGAATAATACAAATAAGACTGCCAATTGAAAAGTTGGAGGTTTCAGTTAACTCAGGGGTAACATGACTTTTAAAAAAGCTGCTTACCTACTTCTGTAAATTTAGTCATTGAAAACCATATGGCCCATATCTCTAATCTGTCACACAGGCCTGATCATGGGTTGGATTTCAAGCCAATAGCCCATAGTTACATGGTAGCTTAAATAACTAACTCCATTGTTGATTAGGAAGAGGATATTTTTAGCTACCTAGTGATACAGTGAACATTTTCCTCTTGCCAAGAGAAACACGTTTCTTTGTGGGTAATTTCTCTGTATTCTGACATATAACCGAAAATACCCTAAAGCAGGTAGGGATGCTTAGCTTTGAAAACCTCTGAGCTTTCTCCCTAGAGATAAGAAAGGAGGGCAAGGTAAAAAGGAATAACATAAATATTTTCTAACAGGGATTACATCTTAATAGGCTGATTAAAGGACAGAGACAGCAAGAATAGATGAAGACCTCATCATTACATTTTTCAAAGGTCCTGTGTATGCATGCTTTCCTGCTGGCATTTAAATCTATGTTCTTAAAACTGACTGATGAGCAAAACTGATTTTTGATATTTGATCACCAAGCTAAATCGTCACATGTAGTATTTCCAATTTTACTTTAAATTCAGGTCTTGGGGTCAGTCAAAATATAGAAAAGATTTGCAAGGCAAATAAATGACTAAACAAGCGTGCCTACTATTGGTGATGGGCACAAAATAGGATGTAGGCTAAGGATTCTCTATAAACAGATCTTTCTGTAGATACCTTTGCATTTTCCTATCCTAAGGAATAATGATTAAACAATTTGGCAGACTTATAATATCCTTGGAAATTTGGAAATCACCCAGTGATTCTTCAAAATTATAGGTCAGATGATAGCTATTATGCCCTACATAATCTGTGCCGTTAGTGGCACAAGGTAAGACTTCTGTCATTTGAAATCTCTTTCATTAAACCAAGCAAATGTATCCTTCATTTTGAGGAGCGCCCAGGGTGAACCAATAAATCTATGGAGACAAGGGGGTGTTAAGAGATTCCATAGATATGCCACAGTGGAGGAGCTAAAGCTGGCCTCAGTCTGCAGGCACAAAAGCTTAGAACTCAAAATGCCAGACCAGTGAACAGTAATCCCTAAATGAAAGCCATCGTTCACCAGAAAAACAAGTTAAAGGCAGTAATTTGGTGGTAGACGAAACAGGCTAGAACAGGTTCAAATGCTGCATATTGCAAAACAGAACTTAATTAAAACAGGACTATGAGGCTGTTAATTATATTATAATAGTTCAGCATGAAATTAGGTCTGATGTGAATGTCCTTATAGTGAATGTGTTTATGTTATTATAATTACACAACAGTACATAGATTTATTGCACAGATACATTTGTTAACAGTTCTTGGGTGGATTTCTTGTTTCTCATTTGCACTCTATTTACAAGTATGGGAATTCAGGAACAAGAAGCCAGGGACACAGAATTAGATCATACTGGAAGTTCCGGTCTGACTCCTGTGTATTTAGAGCTTAGAACTCAAGATACACTGTGCCTTGATAATTGTGAATTTATTCATCACTTTTTTAAAAATATAGGACATATTCTTTAAAAAGCAATCAGTAATATAAACTGCTTTAAGATGAAGGGACACAATGGACAGTGTACAATATGAAAAAGTAATAACAATCTGCAGATTATTAAGGGTTCATGGGAGAGGGGGAGGAGGGAAGGGAAATATGGGGAGCTCATACTGGGGTCCTAAGTGGAAGGCAGATGTTTTGAGAGTGATGATGGCAACAAGGGTGTAAGTGCGGCCAACGATGTATACTCCTTGGTTGTGTCTATAGTGCTACAATATTACCAATTCCAGTCTAGACAAAATGTCAAAGATCTGTCTCTAACTTTAAAAGCGGGGGGGGGGAGTTTTTATTTAATAGATAGGAAAAACAAAACAGGAGTCTCTTTCTAGATACCAAAATAGATTTTTTAAAAATCCATTCATAATTTCTATTGGGGGTGGTCAAAGACAAGAAGAAGAAGATGATGAAGAAATGAAAATACTTACCCTTGAGTCAAGAACAATTCATAGTGATCACATGTATTACAGAATAGAAGCTTCCCATTGGATTTCCTTGGTTGCAGTCTATGGAAACCGATTACCAGGTCTTTCCCCTACTGTCCCCCTTCAGGAAAGAGTTGAACACAAAACACTTGTCCCACCGAGTGACCTAATGGCTAAAGACCTGCCAGGCAAATCTTAGAACTTAGCCTCTTACCTTTGTTTTAGCTCTCAAACCTTGGAAAGCATGGGAAGTTCTCATTTGATAATTATTTCTACTTTCAGTTAAATACCTCTATTTCTAAATAATCTGTTTATAAGACACATTTCAAATGTTTCTTCTTTCTTGTGTTACACTAAAAAAGCAAGAACTTCCTACAAGCTTGCTTATTAATAAATTAGATCATTAAAGTGATGATGGTCTGATGCTGCTTTCCATGCCATAACCATTAGGCACCAAGAACTAGCACGCAAGCAAATTTGAATCAATTTAGACACAAGTAATAAACTATGGTGCACTGCCAGAAAGCTATACTTCTAAACAAAATTACAGGGTCTTAATTTTGATAGAAATTGTGCGATTTGGGGAAAGTTAATGTACATTCATACATATGTTTACACACATTATGTAAGTCTTGTTATAGTGGGACAACCAGTTTTCAAAACAGATAACACAGCATCTCACATTTGTTAGAGGAAATGTGTGCTTTTCATGCCACAACTGCAAAAGAAAGAAGTGAAGCAGTAGTGAAGCAGTAGCTCTGTGCTCAGATGCTAAAGGAAAAGTCAGACGGGGGTTTTAATTCCCCAGCAACCCCCCGGGAGAAGAAGAATGGCTGTCCTCTTCCTTAAAGATTACAACCTAGGAAACGCTGTAGCTCCCTTCCACGCTGATTTGCAGTGTCACTTTGAGTGAGAATGGACCAGAGGTCACACAAAGCAGCAACTCAAACCTTTAAGGAACAAACCAGAAAGTCTTAAAAAATTGATGTCTGGTTGGGAATCCCCCTCACTGAAGTAAAGGTAAATAGAAATGAATGTAAGGAAAAGTTTCAGATTATTCCATGAAAGTAAAGAATCACAGGTCTTAGGAGGACCCTAAAAGTTTCTGCCTGTAGATTATGTGTGCATACATAAACAGGAGGGGCTTCTGAAAGTCCACAGCAAAATTCATTATTCTTTGATTTTCACTAACTTTTTGAAGCTGCTTAATAAATTATTTGTTTCAGAATGACTGTGAGCAGAGAGTGCTCCCTTTCTCCAACTCCCTGTCTTTGTACTATACATTTGACTCAGGTTTTCAGTATAAAGAATGGATAATGGGGATAATACCCCTTTTGCACTCCACTACAAATCTTAGGATGGGAGGAGGGACCAAGGCATGTGGGAGAAGGACCTGGAGGAAAAAGTTATGTAAAAGCAATAGTAGCATCAAAATATCATCAATTTAGTAACCAACTCATCTTTCAGAGAAAGCAGAGAGTCAAAGCGTTGTCTACATGCAGAACAACTATAAGCTAGAGGCCAGAATCACCTCCTATCTAGCCCAGCCTACTCCAGTTTCCGCATATGCCACTCACGGTAGAAAGAAGATGAAGATATTTTAGCAATAAAGTTAGCTTGTGTAAAACAAGCATGAAGTTGAGAGGATGCTCATCTTTTTGTTACCGGATTTTCATGCCTGGTTTGCCTGAATTGAAGTAAAACAGCAGTATCATTGACCAAGTTAAGACAATAGAATTTGTTGGTCCAATTTTTGGAAAGAAACAGATATTACTATAGCATTTTTGTTCTTGGCTGTGGACTTGTAATGTGCTGCATACACCAGACAAAAGCTCAGTTGGATCCCTAAAAGTCTCTAAACCATTGATAGAGCCAAGCTCTGATGTCTACTAATATGAAGATTACTTTTCCTCCTCTTCTTGTATCCTTATTCAGGCAACACCCACAATTGCTTTGATGTACAAGGAAGGCATCAAAGCAGAAGTGTTTTGCCACTATCAGGGAATTAATTACCTAATGAAAAGGGTGGCTTTCTGTACACGCTAATGACTAATCCTTAATTCTTAGCTCACCACTTGATTTCATTTTCTTTAATGTTGCAATATGTTTAAGTTGAAGACAAGCGAATACAGTGTGTGTTACCATGTTTTGAAGACAAAACATTGCTCTAAAACTTGGTTATCCAACCATTTTTGTATTTAATTACTTGCATAAAAATTGGATATGAGCTATAAATGAATATTTTTTTGTCCATAGTCATTTCAAAGACCAAGTTAAGTAGCAAAACCTGGCTGTAAGTCTAACACAGAGAACTGGGGAGCAAAGTGAACTTAATTAAACTCTAAGTATACACCCACATCGTTTGCAATTGGTATTGCAAGAATCTTCTTTAGACAGTTACTTAGTTCATATGCCGCCCTATCAGTCCGCCTTTCCTGGATACTCCGTAGATAAAAGTATCTCTACTTATAACTTTGAACTGGAGTGGGCTGGGATGCTTTCTCAAAGTCGCATTCCTCTTGTACATAAACCTTTCCCTTATATCCATATGCATGTCTATGAGTTTGTTTTTCTAGTCTACCCGGCTTAATACAATTAGTCTTGCTACTTATGAAGGCTAAGTGCCATGCCACAATGGGAAAATATATTATGAGATGCAACTTTCCTGGTCTTTTGTCTCACCAATACAGTTTTCTGTGTCTTGTGTTCATCACAACACTAACTGTAAAAGCTACTAAACACTCTTTGAGATTAAAGAACAAAAGATGTCTGAAGGGCAGCAAGGTGGACAGGGTTAGGTTTTCAAATGAAATTCTCATAGCAACTTTGTGGCAGTCATGTGCTTATGTTAATTTCATGATTGAGATGTAGGGGTGAAGTCTAGCCTGTTAGTCTGGAGATAGCCATTGAGTAGCCAAAGAGGCCTCCTTTTGGGCATGGCTTTCTCCTGAGACTTCTGGGAAATCTTGCGACCTTTCCCTCGTGAAGATGAGAAGCTATTTCTCCAGTTGTTGGGAGTTAGTCTCAAAGACTATGAATTATGAACAAGACAAGATGGCTCTGTCCGAGGAGCTGCTGAAGCCAGAGGAGAAGCCACACAGCCTTGCCCGGATGGAACCAGCGAAGCCACATGGAGAGTCCTGCCAGTGCTGAGTTGCTTCTACCACCACAGGATGCTGTTGATGGACCCTGAGCCCTGGAAGTGAGGAGCCATGGTGAGACACCTGCCAGTGCCGGGACTCTGCACCCACTGGCCTGTGACTATGTGAGTCGGAACGAGACTTTATTGACTGATATCAGACATATGGACTAATATCAGACTTATAACTTTGAACTGGAGTGGGCTGGGATGCTTTCTCAAAGTCGCATTCCTCTTGTACATAAACCTTTCCCTTATATCCATATGCATGTCTATGAGTTTGTTTTTCTAGTGTACCCAGCTTAATACAATTAGTCTTGCTACTTATGAAGGCTAAGTGCCATGCCACAATGGGAAAATATATTATGAGATGCAACTTTCCTGGTCTTTTGTCTCACCAATACAGTTTTCAATTTTCTTAAAACTCTCTAGTAGTAGGTCACTCTGAATTTCCCGTGTCCTTGAAGAAAATCAGTCAAGGTTATTCTGCTGAAGTGCCCCCAGACAAGTACTATGACTTTCTGGATTAAAGATAACCCTCAGAAGGCAGTTTCATTTGTCTGTTTTTTAATTTAAATAATTTTATTGAGGGGTCTTACAGCTACTATAACATTCAATACATCATCTGTATCAAGCACATTTGCACACATGTTGCCACATTCATTTCCAAAAATTTTCACTTGAGCCCTTGATATAAGCTCCTCGTAAAAAAAAAAAGAAAAAGAAAAAAAAATGAAAAAAAAGCTCCTCTCCCCCCCTTTAAAAAAAATGAATCATTTTATTGGGTACTCATACACCTACCCTCACGATCCATACCTACATCAATTGTATGCAGACCTCATTTGCACACTTGTTGCCATCATCACTCTCAAAACATCCTCCCTTCATTTAGGCCCCCAGCTCCACCTCCCCATTTTTCCCACCCCCCCATGACCCTTTAATAATTTACAAATTGCTATTTCATATCATACACTGTCCAATGTGTCCCTTCACTTACTTCCCCGTTGGCCATGCCCCAGAGAGGAGGCTACATGTAGATCCCTGAAATTGGATCCCCCTTTCTACTCCACCATCCCTCCACCCTCCCAGTATCACCACTCCAATCACTCATCTCCCCATGTTTCTGACTCCAGTGTACATCCCCTGTTCTAGCTGTATTTGTCTGGTAGAACCAGGAGCATGATAGTGAGTGGGAGGAAGCATTTGAGAACTAAAGGTTTCATTGTTACTACACTGTACTTTAACTGGATCATCTCCTCATGGTTTTTTTTTTGAGGGTGGGGCATCACTGCCTCTGGTGGTCGTGGGTGCTACCCAGTGCTGCTCCTGAGAGCCGCCGCTGGATTTGGACCGCTAAGACAATGGGCTGCATTCCCACGCTCAACCACTTATATCACTGCGGCTCAGCCCCACTTGGTTTGTTTTTTAAGACATCCTAAACAGACTAAGTCATGCGTATTACTGAGAGAATTTGTCTGCAGCAACTGATTTCAGACATGTTGAAATTATGCTTTACTTTAAATAAAATCTTACATGTATGAATTAGACCTCTGGTGACTATACTTTTGGACTTACTCTTGTAAATATTCCTTGAAGGAAAGGATAGATGAATTAATTGATTTAAATGCATTCAAAATTTATGGCAAGCTTATGAGCTGGGCCTCTGCCTTCAAGGTCAGCAATTTGAAACCACAAGTCATTCCAAGAGAGAGGATTTTTGCATGTGTAAACATTTTCAGGCTCAGAAATCCACAGGGTTAATTCCATTCTGTCCTATTGGGTCACTCTGTGTTGGGATTAGTATAATGCCAGTGAATTTGGTTTGAGTTTACCCTTGATGCTACTGAAATAGGTTTATTTTTGCTAGCTGTGAAGCTGATATATAAAACTCAACTGCCCTTTCATGTTGCTTTTGGCTAACACTGAGACTGTGGCGGTCATGTGCTTATGTTAATTTCATGATTGAAATGTAGGGGTGGAGTCTAGCCTGTTAATCTGGAGATAGCCATTGAGTAGCCAACGAGGCCTCCATGGGGGCATAACTTTCTCCTGAAACTTCTGGGAAATCTCACGATATTTCCCTTGTGAAGATGAGAAGCTACCTTCCCCTGTTGTTGGGAGTTAGTCTCAGAGACGATGAATCACAGACAAGACAAGATGGCAGCGTCTGAGAAGCTGAAGGAACCGGAGGAGAGGCCATACGGCTTTGCCTTGATGAAGCCAGACCTCTGAAGCTGGAATGGCATGCTGTTGATGGACCCTGAGCTCTGGAATCGAGGAGCCATGGGGAGACCCCTGCCAGCACTAGGATTCTGCACCCACTCACCTATGACTTCATGATTCGGAAGGAGACTTTATAGACTGATTTCGGGCATATGGGTTAATATTGGACTTATGACTTTGAACTGAACTGGGCTGGGATGCTTTCTCCATGTCCCATTCCTTTTGTATATGAACCCTTTCCTTATATCCATATGCGTGTCTTTGAAATTTGTTCCTCTAGTCTACCCGGACTAACACAGAGACGATTCCCTCAGGATTGCTTGTGAGGTGAACTCTCCATCAATTTCCCAAAATGCAATTTCTACTTCACTATTTCTTAATCAGTGGAGTTTGTTCAGCTGTTATCTTATCATATCATACCACCCAGTCTCCCCACAAGTAGATGATTACCTGTGTCTTATGCTTCCTAGAATAATATCTCTTTGCACGCATATAAAACATTTCCTAGAGGAACTACAATGCATTATATGACAATCACTTGCTTCATAAAGCTGCCTTAGGAGTAAGAAAGTATTCTTCTGACTTTATAGGAGGAAAATCTTAAATAATGGAAGTAAAAAAATGCATTCCTACTTATTATGAGGGGTATCCAAACCCCCCTCCAAAAAAAACCCAAATAAACACAATAAAGCTTTCCTTATAAGCAGGGTGAATAGCTAGCAACTCACTCTTGGTTAGTGAACCCGGTGGTGTCACCTGGGAAAGTTCTCTCTGGTCACAGTCAATTTTTTCATGAAAGTAGTTTCAATTAAACCTCATTTTTTGTGATGCCCAATTTAAGAGAACAGCATGCAGCTGTGAATTTTTGTTTCCTGCTTGGGGACAAGTGCTGCAGAAACTCTTGTGATGTTTAACACAGCTTATAAGGAAAGGGCAGGGAAATAAAGTATATCAGTGGATTTTTTTTTTTCATTTCAAAAAATGAAATGTTAAATAATCACAAACTTTGTTTTGGATGTTTGTCAATGTCCCAAACAGAAGAAAATGTTGATGCCAAGTGCATTTGGAGTTCATTTCACTGATAATAAACCTTTCTATTCAGAGATTATGGAAAGATTGTGTAACAGTATGTGACAAAACAAGTGGGATTTGTGGCAGATGGAGACTGGTTTTGCCACCACAGTTCATCTGGTCGTGCAGCCATCTCAGTGCACCAGTTTAGGGCAAAAACCCCAGCATGCCCTTTCTTGCCCTGTGCACTTTACTCACACTACCTCACTTTGTGTGACTTGCTATTGCTTCTCTGAATGAAGAAGCGGTGAAGGAAAAATGAGGGAGGAGCTGTCAGCCATCCAAACAGATGAGTTCGAAAAATGTTTCCAAGAATGGAATTGCGGATTTGGCAAATGCATCCAATGTATTAAATGGAGAGTACTTAGAAGGTGATATGGTTTTGTAAATACATACATATGCACATGTACCTTTGCGGGGAGATTTAGGTTTGGGGAGTACCCCATAATATAAGAACACTGGAGAGAAAATTTTAAAAAAGAAATAAACCTATCTTTATTCACACAATTTATACAGCTCCCAACAATTCAGTGGAAAACAAACATACTTTAAGTTGATGGTTAAATTAACACACGAATGAAAATATTTTGGACACCGTCTTCTACATATTGAATTATAAAAAAAATATTATTTTTTTAAGAAATATTATTTATCATGCTTCTTTTCAATTAATCTTACCTTAAATCATTGCTAAAATAATTGTTTCTTTGTAGTTTTCAATTGTCTTTTTGTTTTGTGATTCTGCTCTGAAAATCTTATATAAATAGCAAGATTCAATATCCAAGTGTGATGATGAAATGAAGAACCAGAACCTAGCCTTTGAAAATTCAAAATGTGTAAGAATCTTAGAAATCTGGTATTATTGGAAGTCGCTAAACTATACTTTTTATTGAGAGATGAACACCAAATTCCATGAAAAATGTTTATAAAAATAATAATACTCATATATACTAATGAATGATGTCTTCTATCTCTTTTTAATTTCCAATCCCAGCTTAGGGGATACATTGCGCATGAACCAGCACTTATCATCATTTCCAAAAATTATTTATCCCATTTAAAATTTAGAATTTTAATCTCTCATAGGACATTTTTAATTGACTAGCTTTAAATTAAACTATTTTGTATGCACACCTTACTTTTTATTAAATATCTAGCTCTGTCAGGATCAAGAAACCATCTTCATCCGAAGTTCTCAAAGCATCCAGAACTCATCAGTAAATCAAAAATATTTTTAAATAACGAAAAGGGTTGAGTTTTAATGTATACATGAAACATGAAGATCTTATTTTTACAGTTTTTAAAATAAAATTGGCAATTTTTCTTTTAGCCTTTAGAGTAGTTTTGGCTTTTTTACTACCCAAAGCTTGAACTGGTCATACCATCTCAGAGATTACCCTCTCTCTGAAATAGCTCCATTTCTTTCATAAAGAACTAGATGTTCTCTCTCCCTGTGCTCCTATCTGTGACATTCCTACATGCTCATAAGCACCCCCATCCTTGCTTGTTGTGCAAGATGGTGTGCCAGTGTAGCTGGGGAGTGATTGTCAGTGATTCTACAGTTAAGATGCATTATCTCCCATGAGGAGATCTGATATAATGTAATCATTTTCATGATGATTGATTATTTGAACAGCCAATTAAGAGATTTTTCTTGGGGGTGGTTTTCCTGCTCTGGGAAATACAGCCCAAGAACTTGTGTA
Organism: Nesogale talazaci; assembly: GCA_004026705.1. Lineage (NCBI taxonomy): Eukaryota > Metazoa > Chordata > Mammalia > Afrosoricida > Tenrecidae > Nesogale > Nesogale talazaci. The sequence continues at coordinate 162,856 of PVJH01001167.1, read as the reverse complement.
TGTATTTAATTGAAAATCGAAAGCTAATCTTTATGTTTTCAACTTTAAAAGCCTTTAACTTAACACAAATCTTGCCATAGAGGAAATTCTTAAAAATTGTTTTTGTTCATATAGCAAATAAACAATTGATCAAATCAGTATGCAACCATGTTGTAGTCACAAAAAGAATATATTTCTATTCATAGAATGAACATATTTCTAAGAAGAAGGGATAAATTCATCTATCTCTCATATCTTTTAAAATTATAAACAAAATCATTTTCCCTTTTTATTCCTTCCCCCATGCCCAGGTCAATGGTAAGAATGCTGACAAGAAACTAAGACATGCACCCTACAATTGTCAACAACTGTAAAGCGGAGCAAACGACAGGAAGTCATGTTGTAAGGTATTTTTGAAAGAGTAGTTGAAAACTAACACCAAGAAGAGAAACTACAAAATGAGTCTTTGGTTGGCTCAGTTTGCTTCTGGGGACAGTTTTTAAACTATAGTTCAGGGAGCTGGAGTCTGAACAGGAAAATGAGGTCTCACTGTGAGCTGCTCGAGGAGCTAGAATCTGCAGGATCAAGCAAGAGAAGAAACGGACTCACAAGTAGGAGTTCTGTGAAATACAAACAGGGTGTTGCATAAGTCTGTCATTGAGAGCTGTTATGTACATGTGCAAGGTGAAATCATATAAAGGTTCATAAACAGGACCTTTGGTGAGGTCAAGGGAAGGAAAGATAGTAGACATTAAATAATACATGGGAAAGAACCTTGATATGGAAGAGAAAATTTTTGTTAAAACCTGGTGACATTTTTAAGTAGCCAGTTGAGGCACATGGAAAAAAATGACACCTTAGGATTAAGGACAATAGAGTGAGACCCACTCTAATAAGACTTTAAGCCGAGCCTGGAAATAGTTTATATAGACACAATTTGGAGATTAAAATCTCCCAAATTAAAGGAATTGAAGGAACATTTTGTGCTTTGCACAAGTTTATATTAACAGAACATGAAACACATGATAGACATTTGTAATGATTATTCAGTAACTTTACTATTTGCTAAAATAATCAGAAATACTCAAAATATAACAAAATCCCAAGTTTTCACTTAAAATTTACTTAAAACATAAAAATTATACAATAGGTAAGATACAGTACATGGAAAGAAACTGAAAATGCATGACACATACCCAGGGGAAAATCAGTCACTAGAAAGCAACTCTGATGGACAAGGTAATACGCTTAGAAAAAGAAGACATTAATGCATTGAAATATTTATTAGCTGGGCTAAACAACATATTGTGTATGTAAGAAGAAAGATTTGGTCAATTTGAAAGCAGATAAAGCCCCCGTGGTGTAAGAGATTGAGTGCAGGACTGCGGCCCACGGGCTTGGTGGTTCAAATCCAGCGGCGCTTCTCAGGAGCCGTGCTGGATAGTTCCCACAACCACCAGAGGGCAGTGATGTAAAAAAAACCCAAAACAAAATATGATGTAATATGAAGAACATAGAAAAATATTGAAGAAATGAATGAACCAAATAATGGTCAAGTACCACCAAATGGGTCAACATACATGTAATAGAAGTTGCAAAAAGGAGTGAAGTCAGTGGAGAAAAATAGATTTTCATAAATAATAATTGACAAGATTCAAAGCACCTCCTTTCAAAATATTTGTCTAAAGAAGTTCTTATTACTTATTTTTTTATGTTTCAGTTTTTTGTCCCTATGGATTGCAGTTTAATATAAAGAAGGCCCAAATCCTCACAACTGGACCAATGGGTAACATCATGATAAAAGGGGAAAAAGGTTGAAGTTATCAAGGATTTGTCTTGCTTGGAAGCAGCAGTCAAGAAATCAAAATGTGTACTGCATGAGTAAACCTTCTGCACAAGACGTCTTAAGAGTATTCAAAACAAAGAATGCTACTTTGAGGACCAAAGTGCGTCTGATCCAAACAATGGTATTTTCCATAATCTCATATATATTTTAAAGTTACTCATTGGGAAAAAAAGTTAGCCATTGAATAAGGAAGACAAAAGGAGAATTGATGCATTTGCATTGTGGTGCTAGTGTATAATATTTAAATATCATGGACTGCTAAAAGAACCAATACATGTGTCTTGGAATAAGTATGGCCAGAATAAGTATGTGTCTTGGCCAGAGTACTTCTTACGGGTGAGTAGAGTGAGAGGCAGCTATGCATACTTTGGATGTGTTTTCAGGAAATGGCAGTCTCTGGAGAAAGACATCATGCTGCGTAAAGTGAAGGGAGAGTGATGAAGAGGAAAAAGACCTTCTAGAAGTAGCTTGCACAGTCTTTGACAATGGGCTTAAGCATAGGAACGATTGTGTGTGAGGATGTCTCAAGGCTGGGAAGTGTTTAATTCCATTGTACAACAACATAATATTTCCATGAAGTAATTATCTGATACCTTCTAATAGAAGTAGAAGATATGGCAATAACTGTATAAAGAATGAGAAGAGGGAAAGTAGAGTTATGCTTTTTGTAAGTTTACTACAATTATCAAATGAGATGTGGGAAGTGAAAATCAGCAGGTGTCGAAGTGAGAATGGGAAATATATGGTAGTCCCAGGTCACCGTTCACCGATTACCCTGTCTGATTGTGGCAAGATTGGATATCTACTTTATAAATCAGAAAGTCATAACTCTAATTACAGTATCACAGCTTCCAAGCGTTTCTCAACTAGAGTCGAGAGGAGATGAGAATCTCTCCAAAGGTTTGATTTGCTAATGCATTGTGAATTAGAATGAGATTCTACTGCTCTGTGGCTCTATAATTCTACCAGAAACACATTTAACGAGTCAATTGAAGTCAGCATCTCTATACAAAAATAATGGAGCAGTGGGCTTATGGATTGTATAATTCAGGGGAATTATGATTACATTTAGCAGTGCTGAGTTTCTCTCTGCTGTTCAGTCAATTGACATGACACACAACAAGATCAAATCTCATTCACTCTTCTCCCTTTTTCTGTTATACTTCAAAACATGCACATAAACACATATACATATAATTACATATGCCACAGAGTGACGGTCTCTATTGGCTAGTAACGAAACATGGTGTAATTTGGATTGTAAATATTACATTGAAGGAGTTTGGATATATCTGACACTTGAGGCTGCCCACCGCTTGCTCCCCAAACACTTGTCATTAAGCCACTATGGAGGTCTTCGCCTCGGCCTATCACTGTCTTAAATGTGCTCTTGCCATTGAGCTGATTCATCCAAAATAAATTTTCAACATCTTCACCAGTCTGGGTTTTTGGTTCATGATGAACAATTTCACTACATAGCTATTGTTATTAGGTGCTATTGAGTCTATTTAAATCAAATTACTCCCAAAATATAGAAAATTTTGCCTTACTATGCTGTTTTCAAATGCAAAGTCAGACAAGAAGCAAGCAGTCTGACACCAATTTCCCGGTGATTTCTGTCTTTAACTGTGTTATGCTTCTCTGTGTTTTCCTCTTAGCTTAATGCTGTTATCTTTTTTTCTATGAAGTATGGTTCTGCTATTTTGCACAAATAAAGTTCAAACAACAAGCACAATGATAAATGCTAGCACACTAACACAGGTAGTATATGTTGCCAGAGTAAGAGCAGCGCTTAGACTGAAGCGTCACCTCTTTCTGTTCACTGCAAGGAGCCATGTGTGTGTGTGTGACTCACGCTCAGTTTTTTTGGGGAGGGGGTCACCACTGGCCCCTGGTGGTGGGAGTAGGAGGCCCTGGCTTGCTCCTGGAGAGCTGCTGCTGGATTTGAACCTCCAACGCAGTGGGCCGCAGTCCCGCACACAACCACTGTGCCACTGGGGCTCCGCCCACTCCCAGCTTTCATTGCAAGTTGGATTTTTGGTATGAACCTGGAACAAAGGCCTTTGTTTTGTTTTGTTTTGTTTCTTTCAAACTTTGCTGTTTGAGTAGTGAAAAAGTCAAGCTTGGAATTGTTTGACAATGGAGGTGTCACTGTACATGTGCTTTTAATGTTTTTTTGCTTCATTATGACATGTGCTAATCTGGTGGGCCTGGTTCTGCTGTAGTGAAACAATATTATTGCAAGATTTTCCCTGTCACTAACCCCCACTGTAAGGGTAAAGAGTGTGAGTCACTTAAGAGTTTAATGTATGCAAGTAAACAATTCATGTACTGTGGTTCATAGCAGGCCTTTCTCCACAGTGTTTTACATTTTATACAATTGGCCAAATTTATGACACTATCAGTGTGTATTGGCTATGTACTGGTATGTCATTAATCACAAGGTAAGTCGTTGGAAACCACCAGTCATCTCCACAGAGGGAAACAAGGCTTTCTACTCCTCTGAAGGTTTTTAAGGTTGGATATTCACAGGGGCAGTTCAGTCTTGCCCAACAGTGTCACTGTGAGTCAGCATTGACCGGAGGGCAGTGAGCATGATATCCCATGCGGATGACAGGTAATGGTGATTGATGCTAACACAGAATGACAGCATTATCTAAGGTGAACCAGCTACATATAGGAGTCATAGAGAAAAGAATGGATTTGGGGGCTGCACTTCATGATTGTCCCAATCTAAGAACAACTAGTCCTATGACATGACTCTGCTTGATGCTCGCCCTCGTGAGGAAGCCACTGAAGATGTGTGCACTATACAGTAAAGTGTGGAGAAGAAACTAAATAGTTCCCAGCTAACAAAAAGAATGGTGTCTGGGTTCTTAAAGATTTGTTTTCAAATGAACACTAAGTGAGGCTTCAACTAGATACACATGGAAAAAACACACACGCCTGTGTGATCCAGTGATTACAAATGATATCCTCTAAATCTAAAGGAGGGAATGGTATCAGAGCTTAGATTGTAAACACCTGATTTACAGAAGCGTGTGCCTGATAGTGGAAGCCCAAAATCTGTTTACAGGGGCCACATAGGGATTAAGTCTCAGGTGGGTCCCTTTGATTCTTATTGAGGGATGTGAATAGCTCAAAGACACAGAGCACTGTAAAGTTGATTATTTAAGACACGGTAAACATGTAATATCTTATCATTCGATCGCCATTTTGACCCATTTTAAAGCTGTTCCATTTTTTTTCAAGTGGAGGTTAAAAACAAAGGATTAACCCCCTGATGGATCATCTCTGAAGATGGACCAAGAAAGTGAAGAGTGCTACGATCATGCGGAATCCATTGGAAAGTGGATTGTTGTAAAGGCAGCGAGGTTAGAATTCGATCTCCCTTATCATCAATTTAAATTTGTCCTGGCTTTAAATAATTTCACCTTTCTTTTCCAGTGAGATTTACATCTATTTAACTTTCTTTTTCTTTACTTTTTTTTTTTTTAGGTTTGTTCTGTATAGTAAATCCAGGAAGAGAAAATTGATAGACACATTAAGTCGATTAGTGTTTACTTGAGGGCATGGTAGGGAAGACAGAGGAGTGTGGTAGTTACATCATTTCATGTGAATTTGAAGATTTATAAAAGTTTAGGGGTAGTATTTAACCATCACAGTGTGATGGTGTCTTCTTGTGGGTGTGGCCTTCTTATAAGAAGAGCCCTGGTAACCTCTCTGTCTGTCCCCCTACCTTCCTGCTGTTGAACCACCCTGAGATGTGCCCAGAGTCCTGTGATGATTCCATCACCATTGGATGCACATGACTTTGCACTGACCAGCCTGTGATATTCCTGAATTCTTCATCATGGCATGTGGTTGTGTGAGTCTGAAGAGGGACTTCTTGACTAGTATTAGACTTCTGATCTCAAGTTGGACTGGGTTGCAATGCTTTCTTAATATATAATTACTTCCTGCTATAAAACTCTTTCTTACACATATATGAGCATCACTGAATTTGTTTCTTTGTCAATTAGGCCTAACGCGGATGGAAATGGGGAGCTAATTATTAAAGTACAAAGATTAAGAAAATATTTTAAAACGGATTGGGGTGATGGTTGTACAACTCCTCTTGATGTGATTCTCAACTATTAAATTGTGTGATATGTGAATTCTATGCCAATGGAGATGGTGGGATATTTTGAAGTGTTAAAGCCTATATCTTAATTTAGATTACAGCAGATATAATTCTCAAGCTAGTACAAAAAAGTATTTTACATAGGAAGTGGCTGTGCCTTGGTTGCAAATTGGGTTGTGATGTGGCAGTTCTGAAGTTTGAAAGCACCCGCTGCTCTGAGGGAGCAAGAAGGGAAATTCTACTTCCATGCAGAATGACAATCTGTGAAACTAGAAATTGCAGAAACCCTTTTCTACAGGGTCTCCGTGTTTTCTCACAGACCACATGACAGTGAGTTTGCCTTAAGGGTTTGGGTGTTGAAACAGTCATTTATAACTCCTAGAGACCACACGGATAAAGAAACAAAACCCTGCCCAGCCCATGTCACCCACACAATTGTTGCAATGTTTGAGGTTGTACTATTTGTAGCTGACAAATTATATGTTATTGCTTCAAAATACTTTGTATATTTTACTTAAAATGTGAAAATGCAACATTTCTTGATTAATTGGTAGGAAAAATGGGTATATATTTTTAAAATATGAATGAATTAGTTTTAGCTTAAATGAAAATTTTAATTTAAGTTTAAATTACCATTTCAATTTTAAGTGCCCAGCTCGAAATTGCCTGGAAACTCACATCTGAAGGGAAAGTACAACTGGAGAATCAATCCATCCTAGCAATAACAAAATAGTTGTGGTAGCACCGAATGCTTAGGGAAGAGCGTTCTAGCTAAGACATACTTCTAGAAATTCTGTACGGGAGTATTCAAGGGATCAATTGCAAGCTTGATCTTCAGAATCTTTATCACTCAAATGGTTTTAATTCCAGTGTCCCTTAGGATACACATAGAAGCTATAGCATATAGTAGCTAGGTAACGTACTGATATGTTCCTATGTGCAAGAAAAAAATCCTATTCAGGAGTAGAGACAAACCTTCACCTCGTCACGTGTTCATTGCTGCTGATCCATGCACATTGCAATATTGCAATAGAAAAGCACAGGCTCCCTCATGGCACAGAGGGTAATCCCTGCATTCCTAACTGAAATATCAACAGTGCAAACCCAGAAAATGCTTTGTTGGAGAAACATGTGGAGTTTGGTAAAGAGCACAGCCTTGGAAATCCTGTGGACATTTTTATCCTGTGCTTTATGACAGCTATGTGTTGTAATTAACTTACTGGAGGTGCTTTTTGTTTGTTTGTTTTGTTTCCGTATAGGCCATCATAGATATGTGCTTCTAAATATTGTTTTGCCTGTAAATAAATTATTCTTTTGGGTAGATATTAGGGTGTCTCTGGATCAACAGAAATAATTTAGTGTAATCCTTATCACAAGTGTTATCAAAAAATAACAGCATGAAATGAATGCCACCAAAGAGAAAAATACCTGTAAAGTGGCAATTCTGAGTAAAACCATATGATGTATATTTGGATAGTACATGTATAAGGAGGAACTGAAAATTGACATAGTAGAGAATGCTCATAAAAAAGACTGTGTAGTTCATAGACAGTAACTTTTCTTTTTTTTCGATAAAGGAAGAAACAGTATGGGATAAATAGAGTGGTAATTCAAAGTTTTGTAGCTAACTGGTATCAATGCAGATTTCCCAAGGGATAGAATAGAGGAAAAGACCAAGAAATCACACAGAGAGAGATGAAATGAGCATTTACAGAAAGAGGAGATGAAAGAGCTCAGGAAAGTCTGTCATAAAACACATATTGCATAATGCATGATGGATCAGTTCTATTATTTAACTTTTCAAAAGATGCAGCAATACAGAGATAGGGTAACCATCATAGTCAGCATTAATTTACAGTGGGAGAAATAATTAGAATCTCACTTTTTCTGAAGAATGGAGTGAAAATGTAAACAATGCTTCCCTCCAGGCAAGTGCTTTATCAAGTTGACAGGTGCATTTGAATTTCCATGGGTGGGGGATATAATAGGTTATTTATGTGTCATTTTAATAGAAAGACCTAACCATCAAGATGGACAGCAGACTTTATCAGTACTGCTGTTTGCAACTAATCCTCCAATTTAGTACCCCATGAAAATACCTGCAACAAACCCTGTCCATTTTTCTTTTACACTCCATTATGGAAAAATCAATATGGGCGCTATTCATCGCAAATCTCTGGCACTGCGGGTGCCTGAGTCACAGAATCTGAAAGAACTTGACAGTTCAGCACTCTTTTGGCAGAGTTCATTGCTTATAGCTTCATTCTAGTACATTCTAGGACACATACAATCAAGTATATACTGCCCCAAGAGCCAAGATCTGATGAATCCAGGGTCAATAATATTTGAAGTTAATTTAAGAGCCAAGAGCAAGAGGAAGTTCACTTTTAACTCAAAAAACTTAATTGTTGGCTTAAAAAATAAAGGCATTCAGGCATTGAACAAATAACTGATAAATTTACCCAGTAATAATTAATTCAAGCAACCAAAAGCAACCAGTATCTTCAAAGACATAATTGACTAGTTTCCAGAAAAATTATATTTCTTTATCCTGTGAAACATTTCCATTTGGGTTTCAGAGAAAAGCTTATGTTCAGTGGGAAATCTACCACCCATAATAAATATAGAAATGTCATAGGGTTCATAATTGATTTAAAAGCTACATGAGACTAATTATCTAAAGCCTGAAAATTCAACAGTTCCCCTGTGGAAGTGTCTTGTAGGCAGAGAATTTATTTGATTATCCTTTGCTTCATTACAAGTTAAAAAATTATGTATCTTCCTAATCATTTTTAGATTAAAAAAAAAACATGTTGCTGTGCAACACCGTAACACCCCATGAAACCATGTGTGTCAATCACAATACCTAGCAACTCCATGGGATGGAGAAGAATCTCCCAATAGGAGACCCAAGGCTGAGATCTCTGTGAGAGCAGACCACCACACCTTTCTCCTATGGAGTGTTAGTCCGTCAGAACCGCCAACTTTTCAGTTAGGAGCCAAGTGCTCACTCTCTGCTCCACCAGGTCTCATTATCACTTGACAATGAACAATGGACTTGGAGCCTAGCAAGGTTCCACACATTCATTGTTGTACTCTATGTCTCAGCAAAAGCTTAAGACTATAAGGAAACACTAAGAATATCACTATTAGATTAGATGTCGAGGTTTTTTTTACAAACAACCGCTGTTTAGAACAATTGAGTATGCTGTGTGACATTCTGTAGCAGAGCTTGGAGACTGGTTCATTCAATAGATAGGACAGATCCTCAGGATGTGCCTTCTAAGTCAATAGTTAAAGGTAGTCTAAGACATTTCTTAGATTCCATTTCAACCATGAGTCTTCCTTCTACATAAACCAGTTAGGAGGATTCTGTTTCTGTCTTAGAACCCTGATCAATACGAGATTCAAAGGGTGCCTCAAGGTTTTTGTCAGTTAAATGATACACTATTATTTTCATTTTGAATCATCTTGATTTGACAGTTGGTATTTTATAAACTATAAGGGCCTGATATCTTCTACTAACTTCTTATTAGTTTACTAATTTCTTTTACTTTAATGAGTTTCTAACAACTAAGCGATTATAATTTTATAAATGCTAGTTTCAATAATGTGATATACTTACAGATAATGTAATAATTATCTGCGATAATTAAAATGTAAGTATCATAAATAATATGATGTAATTTGATGTCATTCATTTTTCAGCTACATAATATATATCAAGCATATTCAGTCATATATATATCTTATAAATGAGGACAGCATATATAAAAACAAAAATACTCTTCATAGGGAAACTTCTAATTTGCACAGTGTTTGACATGGAGGTAAAACAAGCAAATTGATGTCTTAACAAAGAAGAGACATTCTACATATATAAGACTTGTCTGTGTTGATGCTCAGAGTGGAGATTCAAAGATCTTGTTTGGCATCACCAATGAAAAAATAAGAGCTACGCCAAAGGGCCCCAAGGTATTTATCAGTGGGATATATATTTTTTTTGGGGGGGGCATCACTGCCTCTGATGGTCGTAGGCGCTACGCAGTGCTGCTCCTGAGAGGCGCCGTTGGATTTGAACCGCCAAGCCCGCGGGCCGCAGTTCCGCACTCAACCACTTACGCCACCGGGGCTCAGCCCTGGGCTATTTTTATTGATCTCAATTCTAGGGACCATTTGCTTCCAACACTTCCTCAGGTGATAAAACATCCATTTGGAGGCAAGTACATTTTTCTGATCTAAATAAACTCTTGAAGAAGTGATGCTCATACTGAATATTTTTGAAATGTAGACTTGTCTCTCCAATCATATGGACACACATTTCCTGAAGGATTACACATCTACTGCTAAACCCTGCAATACAATTGAGCAATTCATTATAACTTGGACTTTGTGCTCTGTGATTGTTTTATGCATTTAATTTTTGTCTTACACTACTGTTTAGTAGCCTCCTTTAGTACATACTTTATGTCTTTATAGCCTCCAAGTTATTTACTGCAATGCTAGCCCAGCAGAGGCTCAATAAATGCCAGGTACATTGTCAAAGATATCTGGCACTTACAATGATTTTTAAAGATTCAAGCAGGTTGGTAATTCTGAGATGTCTTACTATTAGTACTTCAGTTTCATTATCCCCTTGCAATGACCTTGAAAAGCTCCTTCTCTAATAAGCCAAAATTGTATTTTGGAAACATAGCATTCAGCAATATTAACCGTGTGATCAATGTAACCTTGAAGAATACTTGGTGACTGCAATGACATTTGGAAAGGGAACATGAGGAAATAGAGGGATAGAAGCTTTATTGATTAGTAACAGATCATATCGGGATTTGCATCATTTTTCAATCATGACTATTCAATGGGGATTATTCAACCATTGCTATATCATGAAAAGCCCTATTCTGAATTTTATAAATAGCCTTTCCTGTCACATGAGCAATCAATAATTGCTCGACCCTAGTGAAACAATTATTTATGGGTGGCTGCTGTATTTTATTCTTATAAGTTATTAGAAACCACATAGTCTTAAGACATGTCCAAGTTTACTTAGTATTACTAAGCACAACAGAGCAACAAAGCCTCTAAACTCGAACAAGGATTATCCAGACTTGAATGCCATTTCAGTCACTTTCTTTAATCTACCTGAACTTCAATTACCTCATGAGGCAAATGAGAATTTTAGCCTACTTGCATGGTTGATACCAGCAGGAAGTGCTTAAAAATCATTGCTTAATATGTTTGCATTATTAGCAGTAATAATTTTTAAAGGTGACCAACTATGTGGGAAGCTACAAAGCTATACTTTAGCATTACAACAAATCAAACTAAAATCAAACTCGCTGCTTCTGAGTCAATCTGACGCAAGTGAGCAACTAATCAAATAACCGTGGGCTTCCAAAGATAAGAACATTCACTACATATCATTTAAGTTGAAATTTTACTTGCAAACAAATGAATGGAAATATAACAGAATGAAATTTATAGTAGGATTTTTTTTAAGGTAGACACCTATTAAAACATGAATCCAAGAATAAGTGCAGCACTGGTATTGCCACAAACTTTTCATAGTATTAATGTTGGGTTTTCCTGTCCTCAAGACTATCCCTTCCATGCACATCACCACTAAATTTATATATTCCAAAGCAAATGTCTCTTGTGAGCTCAGTTGTATATTTTTTTTCTTTTTTTTTGCGAGCTGTATATTTTTTATTAACGTGTTTAACTCAGATGTCTATGCCATGAAGGCTACTTGTCTTTGGCCCTATATCGTACATCCAGTTATTACCAAGATGGTCTTCAAACAGAAGGACTACTTAGTTGTCCTTTCATTAGATGCATAGATAGATAACACTTTGAAGTGTACTACTAATCACTGTGTTGTCTAGAAATAGGAGTGGTTATATTAATATTTGGCTTTAAATATTTTTCTCCTGTTATGTGACCATCACCACATATCTTCAATTTTGTCATAGTGGTTTTTGTGTTACTATGATGCTGCAAGATATACCACCACTATTTCAAATACCAACAGGGTCATTCATGCTGGACAGGTTTTCAGCATAACTCACTGACATGGAAACATTGCTCTGAAAGAATATCCTTCAAGAATAGAAAATGAAAATCATATAGATTACAACAGCATATTGACTGACTCACTTGTTTTGGTCATGCTGTTAAAGGGGATCAATCATTATAAGAGGGCATCATACTTAGGGTGAGATAGAGTGACACAATAGTTACAGCCTTCGACTCTGACATGTCAGAAGTCATAAAAATGATACTGGACCAAAGGTCATGTGACATTTTATTATTTTATAAGTAAAGCCATCATTAGTCAAACTCAATTCCACAGTGTCTAACAACAATAATGACAGCATGTGAGTAACAACTTGGCCACTTCATAAGTAGATGACTTCTTATATTTCTCCTATTTCTTACTGCACTTGTACCACTCTAAGGGACTTTTGGAATTTATATCCATATATTAATATTATATTTCATCTAATGTGTGGTATATTTCTGAAGGACACTAGACCTCATCATATATTCTAGCTTTAAAAATTGTGTATCAACAAATATGCAACAGTACATAAGCTGGTTATTTATTGACTCAACAAAACAGCATAGTTTCCATAACAAAATTTCAGGAAAGTAAGCAATTTGAAATGTACATACCAAGTGTGCTTTCTCTCTTTTTTCTTTTTAAAGTAAGTTACATTACAAGTGGTTCGCTTCAAGTACAAAACCATAATTTACAATGCCTTTTTGAAATAGAAAGTTCTTGGTCATTTTCATTTCTTTAAAATTTTTGCAAAACATCCGTTTAAAATTTCAAAGAAGAAAATCAAGGAAACACTTATAGCTTTATGTAGAAACAAAGGAAAACAGAAAGCAAGACAGATTGGGCAAGATTAAATTTACTGCATAAACCTGGATAAAGAGGCTGCAGATATATTAGTGGGCTTCAGGTTTTAAGACTATACTAAATACTGAATGAAAATATCAATGACATGGCAATCTTTATGATTTTTTTAAACACAGCACCTGCCCCCATTGATAGATGTTATATGAAACCATACCCGAAGAAGCAAGTGGCAACAGTGAGCAATAACATGGAAAGTTGAGTATTATTATTGTTAATTTAATGTCGATATCTAAATTCATGATAAACATGAAACTAAAGGTGATTTTCAAAACACAGAAAATTTTATTCGCAGAAACAGGAGGCAAAGGACATTTATAGAGGTCTAAAACAGGCATGTAATAGGTAAATATACTTATATATGATGATGGGGAAATAGATTTTTGTGTATAGATCCATATTTATAGGGTTAGTATTAAGGCAGCATATGGACATTGGGCCTCCACTCAAGTACTCTCAATGCAAGAACACTTTCTTGTACTAAATCAGCAATCCTTGGTGCTCACCTTCCTGATATGATCTCTGTAGACAAATGTGTGCATAAGAAAATGTGGTGAAGTGGTGCCCAGCTATCAAAAGATATACTGTCTGTGGTCTTAAAGGCTTGAAGGTAAACAAGTGACCATCTAACTCAGAAGCACCAAAGCCCACATAGAAGAAGCACACCACCCTGTGTGAGCACAGTGTGTCGAAAGAATCAGATATAAGTCACCAAAGAACAAAAAAAATTATGTCACTGCAAGTGAGGGGGAATATAGACTGGGGACCCAATGCCCATCTGTAGATAACAGAACAGTCCCTTACAGAAGGGTTGCGGGGAGGAGATGAGCCAGTCAGGGTGCAGAGCAGCAATGATGAAACATACAACCTTCATCTTGTCTTTAATGCTCCTCGCTCCACTACCATGATCCCAATTCTACCTTATAAATTTGGCTAGACCAGAGGATATATATATACCAGAGGATATATATCCTTTCAGGACCAGTGGTGAGAGTGCCGATACCAGGATGGTGGAGAGAAGACAGGATAGAGAGGGGGAACCGAATATAAGGATCTACCAATAACCTCTTGCCTGGGAAACATGCAACAGGGAAGTGGGTCATGGGAGACATCGGACAGTGTAAGATATAAAAAAATAACAATGTTATAAATTATTAAGCGTTTATGAGGGAGAGGGAATTGGGAGAGTGGGGGGAAATGGAGTTGATACCAAGGGCTTAAGTAGAAAGCAAATGTTCTCAGAATGATGAGGGCTACAAATGTACAAATGTGCTTTTCATAGAATGCATGTAAGAATGGGTTGTGATAAGAGTGGTATGAGCCCCCAATAAAATGATTAAAAAATAAAATAAAACAAAAATTAAATAAAACAAATAAGCAAAAAAGTTTCATTCCCCAATCTGTCTTTAAGTCAACTTTTTAGGTACATTGGAAAAGTTGGATTGAGTTTGTATCTGATCTCAACTGATCAAGTTTTTATTTTAGTATAGAGAATTTTTGAAAAGTATTGCCTAGGGTTCAATTCATGCATGAATGGTTTTATTATAAACAAAATGTGTTCAAACATGTCTCTGAAATTAGTGGACAGCTACAGACATTTTCTAAGTAGTCCCCTTGAGATGTCATCCAAAAAACTTTCAATCAAAACAATGACTTTCAAGGGGATCAGCTGGGTCAGTTAAATTGAAGGCAAAGATGTCAGCTAAAAGTTATGTTTTTGTCAATCCAAAGAACTCATTGTAATATACTTTCTTGACATACATAGGAAAATGAGGGGTGCCTATTAGGCAAACGTAGACAAGGGGATAACAACAGGTACGAGGTTCTGATACTGACACCCACAGAACTCCAAGACAATGCCAAAATTAATGGATAGCTTTGCCAGGAGAAGAAGAGAACTCTTGTGGCAAGAGGACATTGACCGCAGAAAAATGCCATTTCAAAAAATTGGATATTTTTCTATCGATATAATAAGATATAACTGAAAATAGACTTGCACATCTTATTTGCAATAAACTTGCAACTTAAAGATGAGGATATTTTTAGATAAAACAATAAAGTCACCCAAAAAGAAGCCAAGGGAAGAGCAAGAATATGTACAAAAAGGAGCTCTGCCAAAGCATTGTACTATATTCACCCATGACTATTGAATTGACTCTGACTCACCACAAGTCCGTGAACTTAACTTACAAACACCTCAGCGACCCTGTCAACCCCTGGCATAGAGTACATTCCAGCTCACTGAGAGATGCCATAGGATAGAGTACAATGGCCCCAGAGCGGTTCAGAGGCTATAAATCTTTAGGGAAGCAAATTAACTCATTTTTCTACTGTGGATCAACTAGCAGATTAAAACAGCCAAATGTCTGGTTAGCAAGCCAAAGTTTATTCCATTGGGATACTATGAGGTTTTCAAATATGAAATGATTTCAGTGTACTTGCAGTTTGACAAAAAGTACTTTTTTATGAAATAAGCAATCATAAAATCCAAATCAGGACTACTTAAACCAAAATGTAGACATGATTATTTTAGAAATTTGTTCCCACCTATGACTATATGATTAAAAAAAAACTTTGCTAATGATTAGGAAACCATTTTTAATGCCTAAATAGTGTCTTTTAACCAAATAGTATTTCCCTTCAAAACATAAAAGTATTTCAGAATTGGTAAATATTATCACATATTGTATCTATAAGTTGAGAAGGAAACATGGTTTAAGATCTCCACAAAAGCTTAAAAAGTATTTAATGGTACATTGCTTCATATTAAAAAGCCAAAGCTCAAATACTAATATTTACTGGAGACTGCATAACTCCTAGTAGCAAAACATAAGAGGCATTCCATTTACATTTTAAAACATAATTCAATACTGTCCTAAAATTATGGAAACTTCAATTGAAAATAAGGCAATTACAGAAAAATAAAAGAGAATAAACTGGGTGGGAGGATGGTGGACAGGCACATTACAGGAGGATGTTCAGATGTTCAGAAAAAAATCAGAAATGAGATTAATATCTCACTAAAATGAAAACTTTCCTACTTGAGAATACAACAATTAAAATTTTAGTATGAAAAAGTATTTTATTTTAAGGAAATTAAAAATAACTTCAATGTATCTTAAAATGTATCCATTCTATAAAGAATATTCTAGAATGTTCCAGAGGGGTTAAAGAGAAAATATTAATTGTATAAATAATATGAAATAACTAGAATATAAAATGCCAAGCTATAAATATTTTTAGAATGATCCAAACTCTTATATAAGATTATTGACAAGGCTGAGCCCCGGTGGTGTAGTGGTTGTGCACGGGATGTGGCCCACTGGGATGGAGGTTCAATTCCCGCTCACAGGAGCAAAGGCTGGGCCTCCTAATCCCACCACCAGGGCAGTGATGCCTAAAAAAAAATAAATAAAAATAAAAGATTATTGACAAAACCCATTCACAAGATAATTTACACATACAGTTCCTGTTTGCATAGATCTATAGAGTGAACTTCAGTTAATCATTCAAAATGAGATTAATTTACTACAAAGTCAATTTCCTAGTGGAATTTTTTTTCTAACATTGACAGACGGGTTCTAAAGCATATATATGAAAGAATAAATACACAAGCATTTATACTGAGTCTTATATTGCAGAAAAAGACAGGAAAAATTACATAATTAAATGATAATTAATAAGAATTAGAATATATCAGTTTGTCATAAAATAAATTAAATAATAAATTAAAAATAATATATAGATACCAAATAGATCCTAGTTTGCATAAGGTTTTAATATATAACAGCAAATTGATAGATTTAGAGATATGATAAATTCTTCATTGACTTATCAAAATATGAATAAATACATCAAATTTTAAGGAATCAACGTGAAACAGTTTGTTTTTTAAACTAGCAACAAGTTATAATATTTAACTTGGGGATAAGAAAAAACTAAAATAATTGCCAGAGCAATGGAAGAAACGAAATCTTAAATCATTGCAAGGTAAAGCTCATTATAAAATCATATCAATCTTGGTTTTATTTGGAGTGCCATCACTGTCCTCTGGTGGTCATGGGAGCTACCCAGCCTTTCTCCTGGAAAGCTGCTGCTGGATTTGAAGCACTAAATCAATGGGCCACAGTCCCGCACTCAACCACTACGCCACCGGGGCTCAGCCCAATCATAATAAACCTTAAAAGACTAATGACAAATTACAAACATATTTGTCTCCAAAATAATAAAAGGTATAAACATAATATAGCTGTATTCTCTTAGGAATAGCGCAAACAATGAAGCATTCTGATACCAACCGTAGTCCGGAGGTTCTAACCCACGCAGAAACAACTTACAATAAATTTCTAGTTATCGGCTTTAGAAAGGTCACAATCCTTGCAATTCTCATCTGGATCCTAACTTCACTGTTTAAAGAAATAGAAAATGAATTACTAACTTTATGTGGGAAGAGTTTCAGGATAAGAAAAGAAATTCTTAAAAAGAAGAATAAAGTAGGAGATTTCTCATTTCCTGACTTCAAAACCCATTACACAGCCACAACATTTACAACAGCCTGATGCTGTTAGAATACACAGACAAATGGAATGAAATAGAGAACTTAGATATGAATTCATCCAACTACAGACACCTGATCTTCAACATAGGACCAAAACAAAAGCAAAACATTAAATGTGAAAGAATTAGCCTTGTCAACAAATGGCACTGAAAAGTTAGATCTCTATCTTCAAATAAAAAAGAACCATAATGTTAGTATATAAAACATACAAAAGAAAGATGAAAGACATTAGGGGCAAACTTATGGGCCCCATTGCAGGACATAGTCACACTATCAAATATAATGCGCACACAGTAGAAGACAAAATAGAGATCTGTAGCCGACTAAAATAAGACCCTTATTTGCATGCAGAGATTTCATCAAAAGAATAAAAAAGAAAAATTTTTGGAAAAGTACACAATAGACAAGAGATTAATCTCTAAAATCTATAGAACACTGAAATACCACAATATAAAAAGTTGCATTAGCGTAATTGAAAGTAGAGACAGGATAGGAACAGACAGTCCCCCCAAAATAACATCCAAATGGCAAGCAAATACATGAAAGTTGGCTCCCAATATTTAGTAATTTGGGAAATGCAGATAAGAGCAAAGACAAGATACTACTTTACACTGCCAATGACAGCCAAGTTCCAAAGAATAGAAAAGAAGGATGGAGGTGTGAACAGAGTGGAACCCTCTGACATTCTAATCCATCTATAAGTGTGTACAACCTGTTGAGAATATGATATGGCATTACATGAAAATTGAAATCCCATACAACCCAGAAATCCCTCTACTGGATGTAAAAAACTAAACCAGATTCACAGTGACCCTACAGGACAGGGTGGAAAGGTTCCTGCGAGTTTCCAACACTGTACCTCTCATCCTCTCATGGCAATACTGGTAGTTTTTAACCGATGACATTGCAGTTAGCAACCCAATACTAACCACTATGCAATCAGGTCTTCTGCCAGGTATATACACAAAATGGAATACAACACATCACTACAAACCCAATGACACCACACACCACCACATGACTTGGATGGGACTGGTGATTTCATGTTTAATATTTAAATATTTTAATCATGTTTAATATTGTATGAGTTCACTGTTAAAAAGAAAATAATCAAGACAAAGATTATTATACCCAGAGGTCTGCAAGGGGGAGATGAATCACTAGGTTAGAGAGCTGGCAGATATTAACTTGGATGAGGAGTTCCTTCCACAAGAAGGAAGATAGAAATCAAAGGATGGGGGTTGGGTAAACTCTAGGAGGCTTTGATTAGGATTTTATATTGTTGAACACAAAAAGTTGTCATCTTATATGCAAACCTCTGCCTAATTCACAATATTAAAAATTATAAAAAGAGAGGGAGAGAGGAAAGAAATAAAGAAAGACAAACCCAGTGAAGTATAATTTACTCATGAAAACATTGGGTTGCTATGAAGGGGAATAGGCTTGGCCACTGATTTCAGTGTTCCTTTATAATCTATTGTCAACTCCGACAAATTATAAAGGAACTTACACAGTCAATGATAGGAAAATACCATAAGCTAATTCATATACAAAATGAAATTAGGTTTTAAATATGTTGAAAACTTCATATTCACTAGTAATCAAAGAAATGCAACTTAACACAAAGAAGATGTATTTTGAACTAGCAAAAAGACTTTTTTTGAATAGGTTACAATCCACTGGCCGTGATGCTGAGTTAAAAGGGAAACTTTCTTACGGCAATGGTAACAGTGAAAATGGTGACAGTCTAGATAATAGTTGGATAAGGCAGCTTGGAAAAGTTTTTTATTACATTGGCAATGATGCTTCTAAAAAATTAACCTCATAAAATTATCATATATATGGACCAAGATTTAGGTACAAATTTTCATTACTTATTACTCAGAACAGCATAAAAGTCAAATTAATTAAATATTAAATAAGAGTTAAAACTCAATATTGATAGTTTCATACAATGAACTGTTAAATGTCAATGAACTTCTCAACAAAATATACATAACAAAGGGAGACAAAATCAACAATACAGCAACAAAAGACCAAAAGCAACATAACAGCAACAAAAAAAAAGCCAATGACAAAAAAGGAAAAGCCTATAAAGAGTTGTAGGTCTGTTTTTTGACCACTAGGAGTTTTCCAGTTGAGTCTGATGGGAAGACACACTCTATCCCCAATGTCTATTTTTGGTATTCCCCAGGAATTTATCACTTAGCTCCCCTTGCTGCTCTGCTGCATGTCCTTAGTGTTTTGCCTCGGTGTGATGGGGTCAGATTTGGCACAATTCCCACAGTGTCCCCAGTGTTGTCCCCCATAGCTCTATGGTTCACTGAGGGGTGTCATGTTTCGTGGTAGGGCCAGCCCTTTGGTCCTCTCTGTGTATTGTCTGCTCTAAGCAGGAATATCATCCTAGGGACTTGGTGGGCCAGGACATGTTCCACTCATGCTCCTTCCCTCTTAGTTTTTCCTGTGCGCTCTAATCAGACATGCGTCTTCCCCCCAAGCTGTAGCTTCAGTGCTGTCATCTGAAATGCATTCTTTTGCAGGGGTGGAAGGGGTCTGTATCCATATAGGTGAGATTGGGGCTTGTTGGTTTTGTCTTCCATTGCTGTTTTGATTGGCTTTGTCTGGTTTTTATACTTATTGATATCCCTACATGTTTATCTAGATGAGATAGGCCAGATAAACCATTCAGAGAAGAAAGCAATGGGACCAACAGTTCCAGCAGGACACAGAAGAAGTTAAGGTGGGAGAAAAGAAGGGGGTAAGAGTCAACCAACCTAGGGTTAAGTAAACTAAAATCAATGGAGAGAGGAACATGGGAGGCATAGTGGGGCTTAATCAAGGGAAATGTAGCAGCAAGGAGTTATTGAACCCAAATGAAGGCCAGACATGATAGTGGGACAAGAGAAAAGCAAAGGGAAATAGAGGAAAAACCTAGTGGGAAAAGGCCATTCCTAGAACTCTAAATACATACATGCAAATACATAAATATATTTACATATAACAATAGGGAATATATCTATGTACTTATATTTGTATATTAAGTATTAAGGCAGCAGATGGACAATGGGCCTCGACTCAAGTACTCCCGCAACACAAGAACACTTTGTTCTATTATTCCAGCATTCTGTGATGTCTACCTTCCTGACACCACTGTTGAAGACAAAATGGGTGTATACGCAAATATGATGAAGAAAACTGATGGTGCCCAGCTATAAAAAGCTATCATATCTAGGACAGAGGTTCTTAACCTTCCTAATGCCACGGCCCATTAATAGAGTTCCTCATGTTGTGGTGACCACAGTCATAAAATTATTTTCATTGCAACTTCATAGCTGTAATTTTGCTACTGTTATGAATAATAATGTAAATATCTTATATGCAGGATATATTTTATTTTTATTTTTGCAGGATGTATTTCATTGTTACAAATTGAACATAATTAAAACATAGTAAGCAATCACAAAACAATGTGATTAATTGAATATATAGTGAAATATTTATTTTTAATTACAAATCAATGAAATTTTGTCTTGAAGCACGGTGTAGCATGGGTATCAGTCTAAATATGGCAACAGTAAGCTATATTGCTACATTTTTGCCATAGTATGCATAAAAAGCCAACATCAGTGCAAGGTTGAAATAGCATTTTTCTCACCAGATTAGAAATTCTTGAGGCAGTCTTTGCAAGAGCACAACAAAGACCATCTTCCACAACAAGTCTACTTCTGCATTTAGACTTGATAACCAACAAGTTGGAAAACTCTGTTTCAAAAAGATTTGTTGGAAATAGAAGAAGGTGCCACACAGTCTTAGACAGAATGGATATGACTGCAAACAGTTGATGCAGAATTTTGTAGTTGGCATTACAGAGAAATAAGTTCTCACTGCATCACTGTTAATAAGCTCAATGAACTCTTCTTGTGCTGTTTCAGGAACATATTCAACTTTGTGAATGGGCTTCTAGAAAGTACAAATGGGGTGTCAGGTAAATTTGGAAAGTACAATAAAAACAATAAGTACAATAAATTTTCATCTGCAAGCATGTGCGAGTGTTCTTTCACAGAAATTATCATCTTAATACTTTTGTCTTGTTCAATGCCATGTTCCTCAAAGAAAACAGATAAAGTAGACAACTTGGAAACTTTATTTTCATCCAAATTTTTTTGCCAAAGCTGAAGTCTTATTTGGAATGAGCAGAGCTTTTCAGACAAGTCAAGGCAAGTTGCATTTGGTCTTTGCAGTAATAAATTTAACTCATTCAAGATGGCAAAAATATCAACCAAGTACAAATCTATTTTCTGCAGTTTATTTATTTCTGCTGAGAAGTCCTTCAAACTGTGGTCTTTCTTTCCAATTAAATAATGTTTTGAGTTCATCACGAAGCTCAAAAGCACATTTTAAAACTTTTGCTCTCAAAAACCATCTGACTTCATGATGAAATAGCAGAGCATTATATGGTGCATCCAACTTGCACTGTTGCGAAAGCATTGACTATTTGAAGTTCTCTTACAAAATTAACTGAACTAGGATGCTTTTCATTATTTCTTCTAACTCGTGGGCAGAATCTTCTTTGCTGGTATTTTCCAATGAATCATATAGTGAGTTCTGATGACATTTACTGATTCATTTAGTACCAAACGTTGAAAGCCAGATCAACATCCCAGCATAGCTAGAACACCATCTGTGCAAACACGACAAATCTTTTCTCAAGAGATCTTATGCCTTTTCAGAAATAAACCTACTGTGTCAAGTACACCATGTGTAGTAGTTGTCATTTCAAAAGGTTTGCAAAAAAGAAACTAATCTTTAAAGTTGTCATCAGTAATATGTCTCATGTAAAACTGTTCACTGTGAACAGTTTGCAATATCTGTGGATTCATCAAACTGGATGTTAAGTATTGGAAGTGAAGCAGACTTAATTTCATGGACTAACTGATGGAGAATATCGGCAGACATGCCTCCTATTCTTCTGCAGACAGCGTTGTTACCTAAGAAAATTACACTCAATTTTGTAACAAAATTTTCTCAGATCATAATTCAAACAATGTCTTTGGCTGCTGGCAACAATTAACCCTCAGCAATGGGTGAGGGTTCATAGCTCTGGTGATTCTAAGTGCCACCAAATATGAAGTCACTTTCTTGAGTCCATCAGTTTTGCTTCCAAAATAGCTTGCATCCTTGCCAGCAAAACTCAGCTCTTTGCTATCAAAATGGTGTTTTACTTTGTTTAGCTTCGTAGATTTGGCTACTAGAATTTCACAACAAATAACATGTGGCAGTCACTTAATACGATGTCAACTTGAGTAAGAGTGTAAGAGTGGAGTCTAGCCTGTCAACCTGGAGATGGCCAATGAGATCTCTGTGTGGGCTTGACTTTTTCCTGAGAATTTTGGGAAATCTGATACGTCTTTCTTGGAAGCAGAAAAAACTATCTCATTCCTTGTATACTGTGTACTGACAACACTCACTCCCTTGGAAATACTTTACTGACAAGTCTGGCTCCCTATAAGACAGCCCTGAGGAGAAGCTACATGAATCTACCTTGATGAGGCCAGAAACCTGGACCTAAAGAAGCCATGTGGAGACCCCTGCCAATGCTGAGATGCTTACACCACCACTGGATCCGAAGACTTTCTATTCACTGGCTTGTGGTCATTTTGAATTTGGCATCATTGCATGTGTTTCAGGAGTGTGAAAAGGACTTTATAGACTGGTATCAGGCATATGGGATAATATTGGGATTTATGGACTCGATCTCAACTAGGCTGGGATGTTTTCTTAATGTACAATTATCCTTTATATAAAACCCTCCCTTACATACATGAACATGTTTATGAATTTGTTTGTTTAGTCTACCCAGGCCAATGCATAACACATTGTAGTTTCTCAATTTCTGCTGTAATTGTTGAGGTAAATCCTCACAATATTTCTTTTCTTAACATTCTTCTTTATATGATCCATTTTCATGGGATGGTTTGCTAATGAAAATAATATATAACAATAGCTTTAATAATACAAAGAATTATACATGGCATAGTTTAATTAATACAGTTCAATAAAGTTTCTTATGATTTACTATTCTCTATGTTTTTTAACACATTTTTTGTGCATGCTAATTCCCTGTAGATCTATCTAGGTAGGATAGGCCAGATAAAAAATCTGGGGGAGAAAACAAGTGGACCAACGCTTCTGGGAGCACATGGGAGATGGGTGGTTGGGGGTAGGAGAAAGGGAAGGGATCTTCCCAGGGACAAGGGAACAATAAGTGATCCACAATCAACGATGAGAAGGGCATAGGAAGCCTGGTAGGGCTTGATCAAGGTTGATGCAACCGAGAGGCATGAATGAACCCAAATGAAGGCTGAGCAATGTGGTGGGACAAGAGGAAAGTTAAAGAAAGTAGAGGAAAGAACAATGAGGCAAAGAGCACTTATAGAGGTCTAAATACAGGCATGTACATATGCAACTATATTTATACATAATGATGGTGCAATACATGTATATGCACATATTTATCACTTTAGGATTAAGAGAGCAGATGGGCATTGGGCTTCTACTCAAGTACTTCCTCAATACAAGAACACTTTGTTCTGTTAAACTGGCATTCCATGATGCTCACCTTCCCTACACAATTGCAGAAGACAAAGCAGGAACATAAGCAAATGTGGCGAATAAAGATGATGGTGCTTGGATATCAAAAGTTATAGCATCTGCTGTCTTAAAGTCTTGAAGATATATAAGTAGCCATCTAGCTGAGAAGCAACAAAGTCCATATGGAAGAAGCACACCAGCCTATGTGTGTAATTGTCAATAGAATTGAGTATCAGGTATCAAAGAACAAAAATATAATATCATTGTGAATGAGGGGGAGTGCAGACTGTAGCCGCAAAGCCCATGTATAGGCAACTAGACATCCCCTTACAGAAGGGTCCTGGGGAGGAGATGAGCCAGTCAAGGTACATACAGTATAGCACTGATGAAACATACAACTTCCCTCTAGTTTTTTAATGCTTCCTTTCCCCCACTATTATGATCCCAATTCTACCTTAAAAATGCAGGTAGACCAGAGGACGTGCACTGGTACAGATAAGAAGTGAAAACACAGGAAACCAGAACAGATGAACCCCTCAAGACCAATAGGGAGAGTAGGGATACCAGGAGGATAAAGGGAAGGTGGAGTAGAAAGGAGGGACCTATCATAAGGATCTACATATGACCGTCTCCCCGTGGGATGAACAACAGAAAAGTGGGTGAAGGGAGACGCTGGACAGTGTAAGACATGCCAAAGTAGCAATAATTTATAAATTATGAAGGATTAGAGAGGGGAAGAAATGAGGAGTCAATATCAGGGGCTCAAGTAGAAAGCAAATGTTTCGAGAATAGTGATGGCAGAAAAATATACAAATGTAAAATATATATATATATATATATATATATATATACACAAATGTGTTTGACGCATCGATGGATACATGGATTGTGATAAGAGTTCAATGAGTCCCCAATAAAATGACTCTTAAAGGGGAAAAAATAAGGACACAAAATAAAACAAAAACAAAAGACCAAGGGACCAGTGTTCACATCAATAAGAGCTGAATATTAAAAGACTGATCAGCAACCAGATTACCATAAGTTCCCATGGTACAGTAATTATTATTATTTTTTCAGTAGTTGATCATTTTATAGAATAGGATTTTACATTTGCCCAGTAATTATAATCCATGAGGAGTCATTTTACCTCCAACACTTCTGCTTTCAACACAGTAGATGCTCTCCACACACGTGTGACTGGTCCACAGAACTATATCATGGTGCCAATCAGGTCACAAACACCTGAATTTGTGTGGGGTGTATGTGATGGGGTGGGCACGATGATGTCATAATGCCGGGTACTCTTATGTGGGTGTACCTGCATGTGGGCAGGCCTGCATGAAAACGGAGAAGACCCCTGTGAAAGAGTCATTTGACCCCCCAAAGGGGTTGCAACTCCCAGGTTGAGAAACACTGGTCTGCAGTCTGAAAGACTTGAAGATAAATAAGTGGCCATCTAGCTGAGAAGCAGCAGAGTCCACATCGAAGAAGCACAGCAGCCTGGGTGATCATGGAGTGTCAATGGGATCGGGTATCAGGCATCTCAGATTGAGAGCAAGATCAAAGCAGTATGAACTGGTGGGGAGGGGCATGCAGAGTGGAGACCCAAAGCCCCTCTGTAGACAATGGGGTAGCCCCTTACAGAAGGGTCACAATGAAGAGACGAGTCAGTGAGAGTGTAGGATAGCACAAGGGAACCATACAACTTCCCTCTCAACTTGTGTCACAACCCCTTGGAGAATCAAATGACCTTTTCCCAGGGGTCACCTGGTTTATAAAAGTAGCAAATTATTATGGTAGCTATGTTAGGTTTCTCTAGAGATAAAAACAGGACACTAATAATTTTACATATATTTATATAGATAGATATCTAACATAACACATAAACAGATAATCTAGAAACCAGTATGAATGGCTTGATGCAACTCACTTCCATGAGACAACTAATACACTAGCAGTCCTTCAAGTCTTGAGGGCCACCAGGTAGGTCTCTGTAGGGCAGTTCAGAGTATCCGGCCACAGGCAGCAAACAGCAGGGCGTGTCACCAGCAGTCAGTCAGATGACAGGGCCCGAAAGCCTCTAGCTCAAGAGATGTAAATTTCAGTAGCATGGAAAAGTAGGTCTTGAAGGAACCTCAACATACAAGGACGTAGTCTATGGATTAGCTGTCCTACAGGTAGTGTCACTTGTAAGTGGAGGCACAGAATAAGCAAGCTCCAAATATCCAAGAGCAAGAGAGAGAGAGGTGAGACTTGCCGATCCATTTATAGCACTGCCCTTCAATTAATGTCACATGTGTTCATTGACCATCTTGGTACAATTGTGCTTGACACAATCAATAAATGTATGACTTGTGATAAAAGCTATGAGTCCCCAATAAAAATATTTAAAAAGGAGTAAAAATGAAAAAATGCATATCATGAACATTCCCAGAATTCATTACAATAAATTAGGAATTAACTATACAAATTTAAATTGAAGACAGAGTATTTCCTTAGAACTTTAAGTATATTCAGACACTTAAAGACTGATGAAACTTTGGTAAGATCTTGGATAACTTTCATTTCTGTATAATTTTTGACTATCTCCACTTTTTTGCTATGGTGGACATGTATTCCATTTGATTATAAATATAAATTCAATAAATGTC
This sequence comes from Nesogale talazaci, assembly GCA_004026705.1. NCBI lineage: Eukaryota > Metazoa > Chordata > Mammalia > Afrosoricida > Tenrecidae > Nesogale > Nesogale talazaci. The sequence continues at coordinate 136,186 of PVJH01001167.1, read as the reverse complement.
ACTCAAAAGTATTTCTCTTAAGAAATTAAGGTTCTCATGTTGTGGCTCTTAAGCCAAATAGCTCAAAGAACCAATAGTCCAATGAATAAAGAAATCCTATTTCTTTAAATTCAAGGTCTGTGTTAGGTCTGCCACTGGGAGGCTGTGCTGAATTTCCTCCATTAAGCTGTTTCCTAAGGAGAAACCACCCTATCAAGCAAGCATTGCAACATTTCTTTCGGATTTTAATTTCAAAGCATTTCACTTGGCAGAAGCAAACCAGGGAGTCCTGTCAGTGACTGCTGGCATTTGGCAAAGCTCGTAGAAACACAGGAAGGAATCAAGTACCAGAGCAAGCCAACACACTTTATAATCAGTTTCTAGCAGTGGAAAAGCCAGGATTTATAAGGACTTCACACCCCTAGGTACCAGTAAAGTGACGCTCTCGAGTGTAACTGTGAGTTTTATGATAGTATTATCACTCACAGAACAGAGATGAAACGGCACAGGGGTTGGGAAGAAGTACATAACGCTTTCATACACTCAACTCAATGTCAATATTGTTCAGTGCTCCTGTAGCTTCCTTATGAATAATTCCAAAACTACTGTTTCGAAAAATTAGTGGTTGTGAGAGATATTGGAACTTTGATGACTCTTGGGTACAACGGTTGGATATATAGTGGCCTGGTCTAATATAAACCCCCTCCCCCCTAAAACAAATTACTGCTATAGAGTCGGTTCTAGTTCACAGGGACCCTACATGGTGTTTCCATGCCTGTAAATCTTTATTACAGCAGATAGCTCCATTTTTCTAGGAAAAGCTTGTGTGAACTACTGACTCTACTAGCAGTTCACCTCTTACACACTACTACTACCAAGACTTCTTTGTGTAACCTCAAAGCACCTTAAATTGTTCTTCATTTAAGGGGAAAGACCTGTAGAAAAGATGAAATTCTTTTCTTTCCCTTTTTAAATGCGATACAAAATAATAAAAAAGAAAGGAAAGAAGGAGGAAGGAAGAGAAACAGGAAAGTACACATAAAGAACACTGTAAAACATTAGGCCCATAATACAGAAGTAGCTCTAAGAAACTTCTCATGTATATGTTCTCATGCTATGTAAGAGGACACTTGCAGCTTTTGAACTTGACAGAATTACATGAACAAGATTTTCATACCTCTAAACACTTCTTTGCTATATTATGCATTGTATCTACAGCTGTGCTTTGTTCAGTGGCCATAAAAATCATTCATTTGTATAATCTCAGGGCAAAAAACACCACAAAGAGAAGCAATGGGACTGAGAAAATGATCCATCTTCATTTATACATTTAAAATTTTTCTCACTGTGAAAGCCTGGTGAGGTGGATATCTTCTTGTGAAAACCACAGAGCACCAGCTGCCTCTTTTCAGTCCAACAAACATCAGTATAGACAATAACATTAGCAATTCATAATCGCACATAGAAGTTCACACATTATCCTCACAACATTTTCTCTTTTACATCTCCTAGACTTATTAATATACAGGATAAAAAGCCACGTGAGCTCTAGTTTCCACAGTGTGTATAATGAATATCATATTCCAGCTGTTCAGTTTGGAAACTTTTGTCCCAGATTTATCAAGTCCTGCTGGAAATTAACCGAATGTGAATGCCTGCCTCTCGCAGCTTGCCTGAGCAGTTAGTTCATCTTCTCTCTCTTAGAATGTACCCCCAAGATCACCTAAATAAAAAACACCTCAGCTTTATGAAATTTTATACCAACTAAGTCTGTGTTGTGTTCCTGAATTGTAGTAAATGCCTTAAACATTTTAAAGCTATGTTTGGGTGAAATTACACTGTAATCAGCTACCATGATGCAGCTCTTTTACTAGTTCCTTTTCTATATAGGACCTTCAAACTTTATCCATAAGATATTGGTCTCTCTGACAACTCTCAACTTACTATGTATATTCTCTGCCACAAAACTGAACTTTATGTGGACCTCGTATGAGACAGAAAAAAAAAACGGCTGTTCATTGAGGAAGCCTTTCAGAAACCTCATAATTATTAAGATTTCATGATGATCAATGATTACAATGTATTGGCATATTATTTGGATTATGCATTTTTTCATTTTCAAGAAAACTAACCATTTCATTGAAAAAGTCTGGTAGACAGGTTGAACTTCTACAAAGAGGTGAGAAAGAATCCAGCAATTAATTTTTGAAGGTTTGTTTTATGAGTCTGAGTATGGTCTCTTTTGTAGTGCACTTGAGAATAATTTTGTTGACCTGAGTTTAGTGTATATATAAATTGTTTTACTTAAGACATTATATTGTTACTTTTCTAAGGTGCAATAGAGTCAATTCTTCCTCAGAGTGATCCTATGCACAGTAGAGCAAAATGTTGCTGAGTGTTATGCCTTCCTTGCAATTGCTATGTTTGAGCACATTGTTGTAGACACTGTGTCATACATCTCAAGGATCTTCCTCTTTTTCACTGACGCTGAACTTTACCACAATGGATGCCTGTTCCAGGGATTAATCCTTCCTATCCCTGGAAAAGAGGAAAAGATACTCTACCAAAGTGGTTATAGATTCAAGTAAAATGAAATGTTTAACAAGTTTAATCTTTTCTTCTTTTGTCATTCTTTTGCCTACTGATCCCTCTTTGAGGAAATGGTTTTCTTTACCTTAAATTGTAATCTATATTGAAGACTGCAGTCTGCCCTTCATCAGTAAGTGCCTCAAGTTCTCCTCCCTTGAAGCAAGCAGGTTGTCATGTGCATATAACAGATTGTTAATGAGCCTTCCTCTAATTCTGATGCTACATTCTTCTTTGTATAGATCCATTTTTTCATTTATTAAGCTGGACAAGTTTTCCTCTAAAAATGCCCTTGCTATTTTTGCTGTTGATTTCTTTGTTGTGTTTGTGTCTTGTTCCGGTAGTCCGATTATTCTAATACTGCTCTTCTTCATAGCATCAGATACAGCTTTCAAGTGTTTTTAAGTTTCTCTGATTGTCTTATTTGACTGCTTTTCCCGTTTGTTGAGGTCTGCTTGCCTATCCTAGGTCATTGGTGTGATTCTCCGCCTCCTCAAGTCTGTTGGAAACATCTGTTAACTTGCTCCTGGACTTTGCTATTTCATCCTTTAAGACTTGTATTTTCCTTTGGTGCATTACCTTTATCTCTTCTATCATTTCTTCCTTTTTCTGTATTGCTTCCCTCACATTCTGTGTGACTCCAAGCATCCTTCTGAAAATTTGTTTCTGTGGCAGGTCAATATCAGCTTCTAAGGTGATGTGCCTACTTGGTGTAGGGTCCACAGGTGCTGGGCGGGGTCACCTTCCAAGGCAAGAGCACAGCAGAGGCCAGGAAGCACTTCGCACAGATGTGTTGAGCACTGGAGTGTGCTGGAGCACTGTCCTGTGCTCTTTGCAGCACTATAAAGGGGGGGGGGAGTGTTCTCTCAACCCCGTGTATGGCCCAAGGACAGGCAGGACACCCCCAGTTGTTTCTAGGATCACTGATTGGGAGCTGGGCTCACAGTTCTGCCTTGTGCCAGGACCACCGATGACCTATTAGGTCAGCATTTTTTGGTGCATGTTTTTTTTTTCCCCTGGGCCAGCTGGAGTTGCATTAAGTGATCCTGAAACTGAGACTTGCTCCAAGGGATCTTTGTTCTGTTGATAACCTCTGGCCTCTGAAGTTAACTTCTGACCTTAGCTTCACCTTTGCCATACAATATGACCTAATCACAAGTATGTAATGTTAACACATATAATTACTTTCCACTTTCAAAAAGCTGCATTTATTCAGGATACATAAACCAGGGATGGGCATCTTGAACATAATTTTAGAATTATACCTAACATATTTTGCAGGTAGCATTTGCATATATCTTTGCTATAGTAGATGTTAGCAGTTCACTTCTTTTTATTGGTAATTTTTAAAACTTTATAACTATACCACATTTTGTTTATTCATTTATCAGTAGATAATAATCATTTTGGCTTTGGGGAATAACACAAATACATACATACATGTTTTCATTTGATCAGGTAATTACATAGTCTTGTACCTTATGGATCATATGATAAATCTATAGTGTTTAGTCAACAGCGCAATACTTGGACACATATACCTGGTTTCAAGTCCCAACTCTAGTACTTAGTGTCTGTGTGATCTTGAGCAAGTTATCTAAATCCCTGTGCTTTGTCTTTCTGGTCTATTAACTGCTTTCTGAACAGTATTACTGTGAGAAGTCAATACTAATCAGTATGAAACACTTGCATAGAACTTAACAGATTCTAATGTTTTAGCTACCACCAAAATCAGTTCTATCAGTTCTATTCTAATTTTTTAGCTACCACCAAAATCAGTTCTATCACAGAAAATCTCATAGAGATGTATAAAAATTCATCTATTTACCTATAATTTGAAGACTTTATATTGTATAATAATGCACATTAAACATATAACTTTGGATGTTTAACTTGTGTGTAAAAATACTTCAGATTTCTTTTCTATTTTTTTAGCATTTGGTCTATTTTACAATAATGCTACAACTAATGCCATTGAGAAACTCTTTCAAATAATTGAGACTTGTGAAGATTCCTTAATAAACATGAGCTATTTTTCTAAGTAATAGCATATACAAATAATGAGAATATATAAGCATCCCATTTCTATGTTATAAGAGGAAGTTGACTATGTATAATTTTATTTCCACATGTGACTTTTATTATTCTGACCTGTTACATCAAATAAACACTAGGAAGTTTTTTTATTTTGTTTTGATTTTTAAACTATAGGCTGGTGGTCTGTCTGGGATAGACTTTATGTGTGAGGAAAAAATAAAATTTTATTTGCTGCCTGCAGACTAAATAATTCTTTTCAGGAAGAAAGTTTATTGGTGCTGTGAGCAACATGATAAAGGATTATTACATGGGCTAAGAAGCCCTCCCACATCTCCTGCTTTGCTTCAGATTCTCTCGTCAAAAGCCTACGATCAAAGGTTCATTAGCAGACAAGTTTCTTATTTTAGGTAAAATAAATTTATATTTAAAAAGAAAAAACTAACAGGCTCAAGATGTCACATTAAATAGGAGTGTCCCCCACCTCTTATTTTACATCCTTCAGCTAGCATATGAAACCCTGGTTGCTGATGTTAGTACCAGTCACTATTAACCCAGGCCCAGACTTACGGTAACCCAATGCACAGAAGAAAATATTGTCCATTCCTGCTGGATTCCTGGGATGGACTGTGGGTCATACCATTACAATCTGCAGGTTTTCACTGATTTTCCAAAAACAAGAATCACCAGGCTGTTCTTCTTTAGTCTGTGTTAGACCGGAAGCTCCTGTACACATTAGCATGCTACTGATGTGCAGCCTCCAAGAAAAGACCATGGGGACTGTGCATGAGCTGCTAGAATCAAACCAAACTCTCTGCTGTTGAGCCGATTTCCACTCCTGGCAACCTTTTGGAACAGGACAAAAGTGCCCTTGCGACTTATTGAGTCTGTAATTTTTTATAAGATTAGAAAGCCTCACCGTTCTGACAAGGAGCGGCTTGTTGTTTCGAATGGTTACCTATATGGTTGGTAGCTCAATTGATCTGTAATTGAACCTACATCTGCACTATGGAAAGTGAAAACTCTACCACTGAAGCACCAATGCCCCCATCACCATTCCTTTAATGCATTCCCTCGCTCAAGTGTGACCCAATGGTTTAATACAACCTACTTTAATTTTCTTATAATATAAATAACAACTGTTAGATCTGAATCTAATAAGTCCTTCAACAATATTTCCATATTACCAAGCTTATTGTGAGCTAATTCTACTCCCCTCCCCTCAAATGTTTTGATTTTTCTTATATTCATATTATTCACCCAATCAGTTATCATTACTTTGCCAGTATCCTGGGACAAAAAAGAGGTGTCTCTCAGACTAGGAAAAAGGAAAACAAAACTCAAGTAAGAGCCCAACTGACCAGCAGCAAAGGCATCAAATGATCATTTTTAATAGTGTGGGTTGTGCACCAGTTCCTCTGTCTAGAAGCAGAGTGGGAGTAAACAAGCAGGAAAGTAGATTTTTTTCTTGAATTATGTGTCCTTTTAGAGTACAAGGTACAAGCTATGTCTCTAGCATGCTGTTAATAGGGCAAATTTTAGAAGTCTTTAAGTGGGTTGTATGTTGGAAACTTCACACATTTTCTACAGCTTTTATGTTTGTATATGGTTCTCTCAATGTTTAACAAATGGCGTGTGAGGATAGGGTTAAGTGAACTCTGCTAAAATATGCCAAAAGAGGTGACTTTATCCATAATTTCCTTAGTGTGTGAAAGTGTGTGGATAACAACTTAGAAGGGAGCTGGCAGGCGCAATTCAGGAGAGAACCTCAAAAAGAAGGGGCACCAAGTTAGACTCTTTAGGGGTCAAAAAGTTCTATCAGTCTCTATATCTTGAAATTACCTTTTCAGTGGTACAAATGAGACTATTTGATATTTATTTATTTTTATTTTTTTCCCAAACCTCAGTATTTATTTTTCAACAAACACCAAGAAACCATTTATATTACATGATTCCTAGCTAAAGTGGCCCCAACTACTCTTATATCCAATTGGCTCATTGCCACGTTATCAAGTGCCTTAGCTCTATGTCTATTTTTAAAATGTGTGTATAGTTCTATAAAACTATGTGATTATTGAAATTGGAGCCATTATCTCAAATTTTCCATGATTTTACTAGGATTATCACACATTGTGCTGTGTATATATACAGACATCCATTCATATATAAACACATAAGAGGGGCTATCCAATAAAACACAGAATTTGCGTTTTCAAAGGTATGTATTTGTATAATTCTTTTACAGAGCAAATTTATCACCTCCAAAGTACTCTCCACTACTTTTAATATAGTTGTCAAATCTGTGATTCTATTTTTGGAAACATTTTTCAAACTCATCTGTTTAGTCGGCACCACCTCCATCCTTTTTCCCTTCACCCTGTTTACAACATCAAATCGCTGTCTTTTAATTTTCCCTCTCTATTTTTGAAAACATAATAAAGGTCTCATAGAAACAAAAATAAAACATTGGCGAGAGGTCAGTTGACTAAGGTGCCTGGAGCAAGAGTGGCATGCTAGGTTGCAGGTGCATTGTTGCAGTGACCAAATGAGCTCCCAGCCGGCCAAAAATCTGGCCATTTTGTCCACATACTATTACAGAATTTTTTCAGAACCTTTAAAAAGAAAGTTTGATTAACAGTCTGACCTGGTGGAAAGAACTGCAAATGTACTGTCCTCTCACATAAAAAAACAAAAACAAATGAACATCCATTTTGGAGGAGGGGTACCTCCTTGTATACTAGAGAGTTTCCCAAAGTTCCACTGAGTTCATGGAAATGTCACATCTTAATTCCATATTTCAGCCAACTATTTGAAGTCTCTATGTATACACATGTATGCTAATGAGGCAAAAAGTATTGCCATTATGATTTCAGTTCATATATAAATGGGTTTATTCCAAACTACACATGCTTGATTATGTCTCCATGATTGGAAGGTAGCTAAGACAAGTTCTCTCAGTAATTCATTTACTTGTCTTACTCTTCATAGAGTGCTTTCAGAAAAAGGGTTCCACCAAAAGAATGGCTTCCAAGGGAGTCTTATGAACCAGTTAACTTCAAGGAAGAGGAGTCGTCTAAGGGGATGCTGTATTTGTATTAATTAAAAGAAATAATCTTGTTATATTCTTTTCAAATAACTCAGGACACTGATAAATTCTTATAATCTAGAAATTTTAAGAAAATGTAAAACTGTAATATGGATAAAAATATAATAAAATTGCACCGAGTAATATTTTACCCCGTTAAACAAAGCACCTGTTCATTCCTCAAAGGTAGTGCAGGGACAGTGAATTATTTAATATGGTAGATTAAACAGAGAACATTAATTAAGAAAATACAGGTAGCAAATATTATTCTAGTGGATTTTGTTGGGAACTCTTACTCCATCTACTCTATGTCCATGGTCTTGCTCCTTTATGCTATGTTTTGTTCCACAAAGAAGAAAGAACATGTAAATGAGCACTCTCAGTGTCTTAGCGATGTCAAAGCCATCATTTTGACGTGGGATAGATAGAAGAGCATGGGGTTCTTTGAGGATAGTTTAGAAAGGTGGAATCATTACCTTCCAAAGTACATAGCTCTAGATAGATGATACATAAAGAAACAATTTCTTCATGTATCGATAGCTTTGTTTAACAAATACTATTTTTACATACTCCTGTGTGTGTGCATTTGTGTGTGTTTTCATAAATACCCAATGTTAACAAGTTGATTCTGACTCATATGGACCCAAAGAACAGAGTAGAACTGGTCCTTAGAGATTCCAAGGCTATCTGTCTTTATGTGAGCAGAAAGCATCACTTTCTCTCATGAATCAGTTGGCAGATTGGAACTACTGGCCTTTAACACACTATGTCACCAAGACTCCTATTTCCATGAATGCATACTAGTGTTTTAAGTGGTAGATCATAAAAGCAAGCCTAAATTGCAGTATGACCAAATAAGCTCTGACCTTGGTCCTTTTTTTATTGCAAAATGTACCTGGATGTTATACTATGTATTATCAAAATCATATCGCTATGTAGAAGAAAAATAGAAAACAATGTACTCAAAGGGAAGTTATGTCTCAGCTGAAGCGTTGCCTCTTGCAAGTAACTATGTCCAAGTTTCAACTGGAGTATAGCTGTACTTCCCCAAAGTTAAGAAAACAAAAATTTAAATGATATACTAAGATAGAGATTCCTTGTTTTTCTAATGAGTAAATTCCATTTAGGAGACTGTCAGAGAATCAACCTGTGACTTCAAATTAGCTAATTTTCAGTCCTTACAAGAAGTAATCAATGCTTGCCATGAAGCTCCCTTTCTTAAACTGAACAGTGACTCTTCAAAGCAATAATAATAAATAATATGATACAAGAAAGGTTGTTTCACATACAAAAAATAAAATTTTCTTGAGTAGCATAGTTCCCCAAATTCCAGTCATTTGAAATCTTTGGTGTTCTTTTACTTAACCTACGCACAGCTTCAAACACTGTTGTTTATAACACAGTAATGAAAATAACAAGTCTATAAACCTGAACTTAACAGCAGGGGTTTGGGGCTCCTAGGTCGTCAAACCTGTAGCTAATGTGGTGATTGATGTCTGCAGATTTAAGGGAACAATATAAAAAGAGGGAGAGAAACAGGAAACACTCCTGTGTGAATGCATGTATGTGTGTAATATATGCTTGGTTTAAATAGATTTTTTAAGGTAAACCCATTATTAGCAAGTCAACTTGGACTCATAGAGACCCTGTCGGGTTTGTAAAGTTGTGAATAGTTAGTTATACAGGCAGGCTTGCCCCATCTTTCTCTCACCAAGCAGCTGGTGGATTCAAAATGCAGATCATTCAGTTAGAAGCTAAGCACTCAATCAACCATAGCACATATTTGCTCCTGCTCTCCACTGGTCCCTTCAATGTATTGTGGTGCCTTGTGTGTTGCTGTGATGCTGGAAGTTAGGCCACGAGTATTACAAACACTATCAGAGTTGCCAAAGGAAAACAGGCTTCACCAGTACCTCTAGAATAAGACAAACTAGGGAAAAGGCCTGTGGATCTACTCCCAAAAATTTGTCAATGGAAAACCTATGGACCACAAGAAAATAGTAACATAATGCTACGAGTTGAATCTCATTTTTTGTAAAGCATTCAAAACATATACTTGACAGAACAATGTACCTACACATAGAAACTATCATGAAGATGACACAAGCCAGGAAACATTTTGTTCTGTCATCTTCATGAGTCAGAACTCACATGATGGCAACAGTAACAACATATACGCTTGAGGTCATGGAAAGAGAACAGTAAAGAGATCAGAAACTTCAATAGAGAGAAGAAACCATTTAGCTATGGCAGAATGACCAGGTCATGTCTATAAAGCTGTTAAAATCTGACAGTGAGAAGCTAGGGAAAACAAGTTAGAGTGTCAACTTCATATTTTCTATGTACTTCAGAGAGTTTTAGAGATGGCATTCTGTTGGGAAAGTAGATGAATGTCCAACTTTCACATGCACATGATGCAATGGAGAATACCATGACTTGGGTTTGGTGCACCCTAGTCTGCAAAGTAACTCCCTTGCTCTTCAGTACTCTAAAGCAGTGGTTCTTAACCTCTGGGTCATGACGTTGTTGGATTGAATGCCTCTTTCACAGGGGTTGCCCAATTAATAACAATAGCAAAATTACAGTGATGAAGTATCAATGAAAATAATTTTATGATTGGGGGTCACCACAACATGGGGAACAGTATTAAAGGGTCACAGGATTATGAAGGTTGAGAACCACTGCTCTGAAGAGTTCTTGTGCAGCAGATTTACCTGATGTAATATGTCTTTTGATCTCTTGACAGGTGCTCCCAAGACCACTGATTGTGGATCCAAGTAAGATAAAATCCTTGACAATGTCAAACTTTTCTCCATTTATTATGATGTTACTTATTGATCTAGTAGGATGGTTTTGCTCATCCATACATTGGTTTGTCCTCCAAATCGAAGGCTTCAATCCATGATGTTCATCAGCCAGTGTTTGATGTCCTCGTCACATTCAGCAATCGAGACTGTGTTATCTGCATACCTACGATTGTTACTAAGGATCTTCCAAGTCTGATGCCATCTTCATGTAACCCCATTTCTCTGATCATTTTCTGAGCTCACAGATTGAACAAGTATGATGAATTGAACAAGTATTGATTTCTTCCCTGATTTTAAACCATGCAGTATTCCCTTGATACCATCCCACAAATGCTTCTTGATTAATTCCCACATTCCACATGAGCACAGTGAAGTGTTCTGGAATTCTCGTTCAGTTTATTATGGTCCACACAGTCAAATTCCTTCATATAGTCAGTGACATACAAATAAAACATATTTCCTGCTTGATCCAAGAGCCATCTGACATCAGTAATGGTATTCCTTGTTCCACATCCTTCTCTGAATCCAGCCTGAACTTCTGTCAGTTCACTGCTGCAACCGTTGGAAGATTTTAAGTACAATTTGGCTCATAGGTCACATCAATGGTAGTGTGCTATAATTTGAGCATTCTTTTAGGCCATCTTACTTTACAATGGGCACACGTATCGATCCCTTCTAATCAGCTGGCCAGGTAGTTTTCTTTCAAATTTCCTGAAATAGAAGAATGAGTGTTTCCAGAGCTTCTTCAGCTTTCTGAAACATTTCGATGGATATGCTATAAATTACTGGATCTTTGTTTTTAGCTAGTGCATTCAGTTCAGTTTGAATGTCTTCCTTCAGCAACATTGATTCTTGATCCTGTACTACGTCCTGAAATTTAGAGTGGTTACTAGTTCTTTCTGACATAGTGACTTTATATGTTCTTTGAATTTTTTTTCCTTAATGATTCTTGCATTATTTAATATTTGTCTATAGAATCTTGAATTTTTCTTCAGATATTTAAATTTCAAATATGCTGACAATGTTCTTCCCTTTTGGTATTCTAATTCTCTGTCCTTATATATTTCTGTATGATATTTGATTTTGTCTTCTTGAGCTGTCCTTTGAAATTTTCTACTCAGCTCCTTGATGTCATCTTTTTTCCATTTGCTTTACTACTATATGGATAAAAACAAGTTTTAGAGTCTCCCCAGATGTTCACTTGGATCTTTTCTTTCTGTATCTTAAATGACCCTTTGCTTTCTTCATGAATTAGATTATTGATTTCTTCCCAAAGCTCACCAGACCTATATCTATTAGTGTTCAAAACATAAAATTTATTCTTGATCTGTTCTCAAAATTCAAGATGAAAAGACTCAAGTTCATAGTTTGATTCATCTTGAACTTAATTATGAATATTTCATGGTCTCTTCCACAGTTGACCCCTAGTCTGGTTTTACCTGCAGATACTGAGCTTCTCCACAGTGCTTTCCCACAAATATAGTCAGCTTGATTTCTGTATATATCAGCTAGGTAATTCCATGTGTATAGTTACCTTTTGTGTTGTTGAAAAAAAGTATTTGTTATGAACAAGTCATTGGTTTTATATAATTGTATCATACAATCCCCAGCTTTATTTCTATCACTCAATCCATATTTTACAACTACAGTTTCTTCCAATTTTTGCATTCCAATCACTAATAATTATCAATGTATCCTGACTGTATGTTTGATCTCTTTCTGGCAGAAGTCATTGGTAGGTCTCTTCAATTTCTTCATCACTAGCTTTGGTGATTGATGCACAAATGTGAATAATAGTTATCTTGACTGGATTTTCTCAAAGGCAGATAGATATCATGCTATCACAAACAGTATTATACCTCATGATGGATTTATCATGATACTTTCTGACAAAGAATGTCATGCCATTCCTCTTGATTGTGTTATTCCCAGCATAATAAATCATATTTTTCTCTGATTCAGCTGACTAAATCCTGGGTTATCAATCTTCATGCATTCCATTTCATTTTTCACTACTTTAAATTTTCCTAAATTCATACTTCCCACATTCCAAGTGCCAGCCATTGCATTTTTTATTATTTTTAATCATTTTAGTGGGGGCTTGTACATACCTTATCACAATCCATACATACATATACTGTGCCAAGTGCCTTCACATGCCTGCTGCCATCATCATTCTCTAAACATTTTAATCAATCAAATAAGCCTGTATATATGTCTCCACATATCACAGCTAAGTTCCCTCTTTTAGATGTCCCAGCTATCTTTTAGATGAATATGATTTTATAAGTTTTGGGTTTTCTCTTAATGAACTACATTTTTGTTTGTCTTTCTCCTCACTGTCTGCTGGGGAGGCCATATTCACTCTGTGAATTTGGAAGTCTTCCCAGACCAGACCATGTTTACTTCTCAACAAACCTGTGTTGTTGCTCTATTAAATTTTTTTATTATTAAAAATGATTGGGGGCTTGTACATCATTTTTCACAATACATAAATAAACATACTGTGCCAAGCACCTTCACATGTCTGCTGCTATCATTCTCCAATCATCCACCTTTTCCCTTAAGCTCTTGGTATCGACTTTTCCATCCCTTCCCTGGTTCCCCTGCTCTCCCTTCCCCATGAACCCTCAATACTTTATAAATTATTATTGTTCTGTCATATCTTACACTGCCTGACCTCTCCCACAACCCACTCCTAAATAGAAGGTTATGTGTTCCATCTGTCTACCCTACCTTCTCTCCACCCTTCCAGCAGCTCCAATCTAACCATGGCCTGAAGGGGCTCATCCATCTTGGTTCCCCCATATATCCAGCTCCCCTCTATACTAGTGTACCTTCTCCAGTCCATCTGGATTTGTAAGGTAGAGTTGGGACCATGATGGTTGGGGGGGCGGGGAGGAAGGCTTCAGGAACTAGAGGAAAGTTGTATGCATCATTGCTGCCCGGCTGCACCTTGACTGTCTGCTTCCTCCCTGTGACTCCCCTATAAAGGGGTGACCAATTACCCACCAGTGGGCCTTAGGTCCCCACCCTGCTCTCCCCCTCATTTGTGATGATGTGATTCTTGTTCTTTGATGCTCAATACCTGATCCCTTCGGCCCCTCTTGATCACACATGCTGTGTGTTTCTTCCATGTGGGCTTTGCTGTTTCTGGGCTGAATGGCGACTCATTTATCTTCAAGTCTTTGAGACTCCAGACATTGAATCTTTCAGTAGCTGGGCACCATAGTTTCTTCTACTCTGTTTGCCTCTGTATCCATTTGTCTTCAGCGATATCGGGAGTCAATTGGTCCATTGATTTTGGTTTTTGTTCTTTGATGCCTGATACCTGATTGTTTCCAGCACCTCATGATCGCACAGGCAAGTGAGCTTCTTTTATGATGGGTTTTGTTGCTCCTGAGCTAGATGGTGACTGATTTATGTTCAAGCCTTTAAGACCCCAGATACTATATCTTTTGATAGATGGGCACCATCAGCTTTCTTCACCATTCTTGCTCATGCTCCCACATGTCCCCAGTGGGCACCTTGGGGATGTGTGCACACAGTGATATGTGTGTGTTTCCCCCCTATTTGATGATTATCGCCAAGACCTTTCACCACCTTGTGGCCATGCTGGCTGTTGAACTTCTTCTGTGTGGGTGTGGTATCTTCTCAGGTAAATGGTCTATTGTTTATCATAAGGCTTCTAAGACCACAGACAATATATCCTTTGATAGCTGGGCACCATTAGCTTTCTTCACCACATTTGCTTATGCACCCATTTTACTTCTGTGATCATGTTGGGTCAATGAGCCTTGTGGAGTACCAGACTCATAGAACAAAGTGTTCTTGCATTGAGGGAGCACCTTGGTGAGGGTCCAAGGTCCACCTGCTACCCTAGTATTTGACCTATAGATATATTCTTAAATTTATTCCTTCCTTTAATAGAAAATTGTATCTATGTATGAACATACCCATATTTAGACCTCTGCAAGTGCCCTTTGCCTTCTCGCTCTTTCCTCAATTTCATTTCATCTCCCTTCTGTCCCACCATCTTATTTTCAAAGCCAGTTCTCTTTGCCTTGAATCATGATCTTCAGCAAATGAAGATTCAGAAGAGTACCCTAGGACACTAGGGACCCATCCTTAAGCAGTATCTCAGACATAGTCCTGCTTCCTCTGTTTTGACTTTCAGTATTTGATAATGCCTGGAAGCTATGCATGAGATTTTCAGTGACTTCTTCTTGTGAAGTGAGGCAGCAAGTCCATTGTCATGGTCTTCTCTTAGTCTGGAAGTTCCACTGACACCTGTTCATTTGGGTGAAACTTCTGGCATTTAAAGTACCTGTAAAATAGCTTCCAGAATCACAGCCAAATACAAGCCACCAAGATGTGACAAAGACACAGACAAGTGGATCCAATACACTAAATAGATATTATTCTGGATATGGGATCTGTGAATCAAGAACAACAAAAATACAGGATATGTGTAATATTCAACAGTGCAACATCATATTTAGAGTGCTAATGAATTTGATATCAGTTAATTATTTTGATGAAAAATAGGTGAATGTATTATAATACTATTAATACATTGAAAAGAGATAGACTACGTAAGCAGACCACTTGGCCATAGACACCTGGATGAGTACTCAGAAGTTTGTTTAATGGACATAAATGTCCTTGGAAAAGCTAAAGAAGAGGGGTAGAAGAATAGTGAAATAAATAGGAATGCAGTACCTTGAATGTCATTATCTTGTGACAATGTCACTGTTCAGTGCTGAGACAAAAATTTAAGTGAGTTGCTCCTTTAGGTCCAGCCTACACTTTGGAAAAGAGTTTCTGTGGTAAATACTGAAGAAGCTTCTTTCCAGGTATAGCCATTGAGAGGGTGATGATAATCTGTTAATTAGGACAATCTGTGCCATTAACTATGCATGGGAAACATTTTGACCATATTGAAATGACTCTATAATTTATTAAAAGCATAAATAAATATTAATAGAAATTTGAGAATTGAGCCCAAGTGGCATAGTGGTTGAGTGCGGGACTCGGCCCATTGGCTTGGCAGTTCAAATCCAACAGCAACTCTCCAGGAGCAAGGCTGGGTAGCTCCCATGACCACCAGAGGGCAGTGATGCCCGACAAAAAAAAACAAACAAAAAAGAAATTTGATATTTCAAATTAAACCCAGAGTAGATATTCCCTATAAACCTGATGATATGACACATAAATGAGTGTTTGGGAAAAGTATTATTATCTTAAGAGTCAAGTGCCTTTCAGTTTTGATAATATCAGTGTCATTGTGTTTTATTATTAAATCTTTATGTCAAAGACCATTAGAATCTATAGCTCTGAAATCCATTTTAAAATATATTAGGAAAAATACTCTTTGGGATTGTTTAAGCTTAAAGATATAAAGTATTAGATAATATACTTCACATATAATTATAAATTCAGAGGATTCAGTTGTTTATATAGGTTGACTTTTTTAAATGTATATGAGAGCAGTGATTTATATTTTTGCCTCTATATAATCTTTCTAAGACATCAAATGAGCTTGCTGTGGAGGTGAGTCTTTTCTGCATAGTAAGTCCTGGATCCCTAGCCAAACAAGACAACAGCCAGAAGTAATTTTATTTTTTCTCTATAATGTTCTACTAATTGTTAAATAAAGTCTTAATATATGAGAAATTCTATATTTGCACTAGAAAGAAATCAAGGATCCTGAAGTCACTGGGGAAGAGGGAGGGTTGAAGGGGCAAACTTAAGGAATTTTTAGGTAATAAGGATACAAATTCATTCAATAAAAACATCAGTATAGACATCAGTAAAAACATTAGAATATCATCAGTATGAAGCTATTAATTTCTTTGGGTGGATGAAGAAGGAACAGTTTTATTGTAGTGATCAAGAGATCATAAAATCCTTTATAGTAGGGATTTCGTGCCCTTGAATGCAAAGTATGGAAGAAGATGGGAGGAAGTTATAGAATAGGGGGATACATGTAGGGAACTTGACTTAAAGGACCTAGAAACAGATAAATTTAATGTACATTCAAAAAAACAAATATAGGGACATATAAGAAGGCTGAAGCCAACTCAGTATATGTACCATCCACCCCTAAATTCTTGGACAATACTTTCCTAACTCTTTGAATTTAATTTTTTAGAAATTTCATCTAAAATTCATCAAATTTTAGAAATTTCCCATTGGACGATAGGAATGTTCTACTGATGATGATTGGAGATCACTTTACTTTAAACGGCTAAGCATTGTTGCTGTTTTCACGTGCTGTTGAGTCAACTCAGAGTCAAAGCAATCCTAAATAACTAAAACAATGTCTGGCTCACCCTCACAATTCTTCTTATGCTTGAGCCATTGCTGCAGCCACTGCGTAATCTACCTCATTTAAGTTCATCCTTTTCACCACACATGATTTCCTTTGCCAGGGACCGGTCTCTCCTGATAACGTGTCTAAAGTCCATGAGATGGAGTCTTTGCCATCCTCGCTTCTAGGGAGCACGCTGGCCATATTCTTCCACGGAAGAGTTGGCTGCTCATTTGTCAGTCCATTGTACTTTCAATATTTGCCAACACTCTAATTGAAATATTTCACAGTATGTAAATTATATCTTTAAAAACCTGTCAACTTTTTACACTTTTATAATTTTTAAGCAAACATATTTGAAATAATAAAACATTTTTAATCCTAAAGTCAACATCTATTACACTAGGTACCTTCTGACCGTTGTGAGACTCTAGAATATATGTTAAGAGATGTCCAATGAATTTTTTAAAATAAGTCATAGCTTAAATATAAGGGCCCTACCTCAGGGCACTCAAAACCTATATTAAAGAAAATACACATAGTAGAAGTCAAAATCGATGACTACAACCTACTAAAAATAAGACCCATCTGTGGCTTAAAAGACTTCATCCAAAGAGTATAAAAAGAACCCATAGAATAAGAAAAAATCTTTGGCAATGACACAATAGACAAGAAACTAATTACTAAAATCCAAAGAATTCTACAACTCAGTAATAAAAGACAATCCAGTTTAAAGTTGAGCAAAAACATGAACTAACAGTTCACCAAAAGCAAAACTCAAATGGCTATGAAACACGTAATTCAATATGTATGATCTCTAGGCATTTGGGGGGATGCAAATCCGAATCCAAAGATGCCTTACACCCACAATGTCAACCTAAAAGAATACAGAAAACAAAACTATAGAACAGTGGTTCTCAACCTGTCGGTCATGACCCCTTTGAGGCTTGAACAACCCTTTCACAGAGGTCATCCTCTTCACAACCGTAACAAAATTATAATTATGAAGTAGCAATGAAAATAATTTTATGGTTGGTGGTTCACCACAACATGAAGAACTATATTAAAGGATCATAGCGTTTGGAAGGTTGAGAACCACTGCTGTAGAAGGTGAGGAGAGAATGAAACTCTTGTACACTTCTGGTGAGTTTTTACATATGTACAACCATTTTTGGAAAGTGATATGGTGTTAACTGAAACAACTTGAATTAGAAATCCAACACCACCCAGAAATTATGATGCAAATACTCTGAATAAGTAAGAGACATAACAGAGATATCTTCTCCCATGTTCTTTGCAGGACAATTCACAATGGTAAGGCACTGGAAACATACACAAATGTTCATCACTAGAAGAATAAAGGAACCCTGGTAAATATACACAATGGAATAGTAAGCATCCCTGAAAAACATTGATGAAATCACAAGATATCTCATGACAAGGATGAACTTGAAAACTATAATGATTAGTAAAGACAACCACAAAAGGACAAATATTATACAAGACTACTATAGTAAGCATAAACACTAAGCCAAAGGAAGTCATCCTTTTTTAGAGCATATAATTGTCTAATCTAGTCTCCCAATGAACAAAATGGTGTTTCTAATACTCATGTTCTATAGCCCCTTTGCTGGTTCATGTGTCTTAATAATCACTTTGACAGAAGAGGAGCCACTCAAACTAGGCTCAATTTCTCATGTTGGAGAGGAAAAGATCAATTAATTGCTAAAGTATAAAATTGTTCTGTAGTCACCATAATCAAAAAACACTCCCATAAAGGGACCCAGTGGCTCTTAATAAAAAAAAAATCATATCAGGGGTGGGTAGAGGGAGCATGTTGTCTTGGGTAAAGTGATTTCACTTCTTTTGATAGGTAAATTAGGTGGGGCAACTTGGCATTGGGAAAAAGACTTAGAATTATTTACATTGACCCCTGAGGGGGAGAATATGCCAGGTACCGTGTTTCTAAATGGACACTTTTGACCCAGTTTCTATACAAACCTTGTTGACCAACGATGCATACTTGAACAACCAGGATTTTTTGACTTTGTCCTTCAAAGGAACAAACCATTCTTAGATCACACCAGAAGATTCCAATGTGAAAACCCAACTAAGAAAACAGGACTTGGGCTGAGTCCCGGTGGCGTAGTGGTTGAGTGCGGGATTGGGTCCCACAGGGTTGATGGTTCAAATTCAGCAGCAGCTCTCCAGGAGCAAGGCTGGGTCTCCTACTCCCACCAGAGGGCAATGATGCCCTCCCCCCCAAAAAAACAGGACTTTACCTTAAACTCATTTCTAGGAGATTTAAAAAACTGGACTATTTCCTTGGACTGAAGGCTAGTATACCTTATTGTGATAGCCATCAGATGACTGCTATTCCAAGGTTTAGACCTTGTTGAACTTAAGTTTAGATCTTTTTCTTCAAGATGGAAAAATGGTGACTTTGGATTATCATGTATTTGCAATTTTCATGCTCTCTTGGATTTTTTCTCAATTATTTGATCTCTATTACTATTGTCTCAAATAGACAAGGCAATCTTGAAGTCACATTGTAAAGATTAATTTAAAACCTTCTTATGTGTTCTGTTTTCAAATATTGTGGTGAGAATGAATGCTCTTGCTCACAGCTGTTGTGAGAGTAACTGGGAGGAAGGGAGGAGCATGCCTGTAGGTTTCTTGAGCTAGGCTGATTTTTAAAGTCAGTTCAAGATAAACAGCCATCATATACAAGTACGGAAAACTGGAATCTGGCCTGCATCTTTTTTTCCAATGATTTTATTGGGGGCTCTTACACCTCTTAAAACATTCAATACCTCATTTGTATCAAGCATATTTGTACACATGTTGCAATCTTCCTTTTCAAATATTTTCTACTTGAGCCCTTGGTATAAGCTCTTCTTTCCCTCACCTTTTTTTATAACATCTTTAACTAGTAGGTATGACTCCACCTTTGTGCCATGAGTGTTATTGAAAGTTTTGCTCTAGCCCTCATTTTTTGCATAAATAGTATCCAGTCACTTGAGTTTTAATCTTCATAGGTCAATATTCCATCTTTTTCTGGCCTACAAACTGTCCTATATATGTAAGTGACACCTTGCCTATATGTGTTAGCTAAGTCCACACAGAAGCATACCAATCTATGTGATCCAAGGATTGTTAAAAAGCAAAATCCAAGACTGGAGTGTTAATGATTAAGTTTTGGTTTTCAAAAGGCTAT
The DNA here is from genome assembly GCA_004026705.1 of Nesogale talazaci. NCBI lineage: Eukaryota > Metazoa > Chordata > Mammalia > Afrosoricida > Tenrecidae > Nesogale > Nesogale talazaci. Next base: position 116,165 of record PVJH01001167.1, on the reverse strand, counting down.
GGATGACAGTAAAGGACTGAAAGTCATTTGCTAGGTTCCCATGTGGATTAAGCCTTCAGTGAACTCCTCCGACCATTGCCAGCAATATAATTAGGGTTGCCACCAGATACAGTGCATGAGACAGCAAGGCAGGGGTTGGTGTTATGAGGCGTCAAGTCGGTTCTGCCCCGCAGTGATCCTATGCACAACACAACAAAACAAACGTTCTTGCGCCATCCTCACAAGCGTTATGTTTGAACCCTTCTTTTTTACTGCCTTCTGGTGAGATTCAAATTTAACACCAAATCATTTGGTCTTTTGATCCTTTATATTTGCTGTAGTTTTCATTATCTTCTTTCTTTTCTGTGGAGATGGTTCTGTTTTATTTTATTTTTTATTGTTTATATCTCCTTTTTATATTTTTTATGTGAAATCCAGGATGTTGTTGTTGTTAGATGGCCTTGATTTTGTTCCGACCCATAGCAACCTTCTGCACAACAGGATGAAACATAGCCCCATTCTGTGCCATTCTCAAATTGTTCTACTACTGAAGCTCATTGTGCTAATCCATTTCATCAAGTGGCTTCCTGCCCCTCTATTTTGCCAAACACAATATTCTTCTCCAGGGACTAGTCACTACTGGCAAATCCATGTTTCTAAATCTATTATAAGCCAGAAATATGATTAACTGCTTCCTGGGGCTATGGTTTGAGAGGTTGTGGGATAATAGGATATAATAATAATAAGTAAAAGAAAACAGAAAAATGTTCCCAAATTGATTGTGGTACTGATTGCACAACATTCTTATATGTTTAAGGTATTGAATTATATGACACATAGATGGCAATAAAGCTGTTTACATTTTAACAAATAAATAGAGGTCTGAAATGATACCTAGCATATATAGGTGTAAGATGGAGATTTAGAAATAATATTTCTAACTTTAAATGTAGGATATATGGACAAAATGGCATTGACAATATGGACAATTTGTTTTAAAAATGATAAATTTCTTAATACATGCTATTTAAAAAATGGTACGGTATATTATCTTCGGCCAAATTGTCTTGAGAAACAAATCCAGTGACACTTACCTATGTATAAAAGAGAGTATTATATCAAGAAAAAATTATAGCTCAAGAAGCATCTTAGTTCAGTACTACCCAAGTCCATAAATGCAATGCTAGTCTATAAGTCCTTCTTCAAATTTACATATCCACATTAAATGGCACAGGATGCAAAAAGACTATAGACTGGTAGGTGTAGAGTCCTGTAGCTCCAAGGTCTGTGGAACCTGAGCAGGTTAGCTACTGAAACTGGCTGCTCTTGGGATCAGAGTCCCAAAATACAGGAAGGTGAAGGGGGAGATAGGAAGGGAGGTTCCTAGTTTGTCATGGTTATAAGAAGGCCACATGCCCAAGAAGCCATCATCAGACTGCCACCTGATTGACAGGTTGGCTTCCACCCCTACCCTTTCCTATATACTCAAGTTGACAAAAAGTCACCGAACTACTACACATGTACAGAGGCATATAATAACGTCACTGCAGCTTCAGATGCTTTGCCAAATTAGCATATAATATTAAATACCATACTATCTCAGATCAAAACAGGAACACATACCCATATTTTGCACACAATTTAAAGTCAACAGCTTCTGAAGGATGGTTAGTGAATTTTCAATACTTAGATTCTCTTAACCTTCTTTTTTTTGGATTTTACAGCAGTGTTAAAATTTTCACCTGAAGGTCACCAAAGGGAACGTAAGAGGTTTCCTGCTCCTGCAAACCCTTACAGTCTCAGAGATCGCCGGTCATTTCTATTCTGTCCATTGTGCTCGCTCTAAGTCAAAGTGGACTTCCTGGAAGTGTTTGGTTTGCCTTTAGAAACTATGAGTCACAATTTACTTGATGTCAATAGGTTTGGTTAGCTTTGCTTTTCTTTTAAAAAAACACATAAATTTTAAAAGAAAATGGATTACTTGATAACTTCCCTCTTAGCTTGAAAAATAAAAATAAAAAAGGTCTCAAAACACATTGACATTCCAACTTCATGTCAAAAATGTAACTGCTCACAAGGATTAAGTTGTACATATGATGGGGACAGAAAAGAAAGATTATCAAAATGCACCAAAATCTGTAACCTTACGAAAATCTAAAAGACCAATCCTGTAGATAATCAAGATATATTTATAGGCACAATATGATAAATATACCCACCCCCTAAAAGAGAAGGGACAAAAACCTTGACACCAAGAATTGCAAAACAAGGAAGGATCCAGAGACAGACTCTAGCAGGAAAATGAGAATTTTCCAACAGCTTGCCTGAGAAGAAGCCAAGGGACCGACCTGAAAAGCAACAGCTGAATGTCGATGGCAGGGTCTCTTGAAGCCTCCCATAGTGGCCCTCCTCTTGCCAATTGTACAGCAGGCACAGTCACAGCAGTTTAGTTCTCTTTTAGAACCTAATGGAGGCATAAACCACAACTGCTGCTGTTGGCGGTTGACAACGAAAACCAAACTGCATTTCTAATTGGAGAGAGGAAAATGTTAGCCAAAGAGAAATAGCCACCAAGCTCATCAGGAAAAAACAAAGCACAACTGGGTTTGTCACCACATTAAGCAAGACTGCTGATCCATCAAGTCTACTGAGTTTCTTGGAACGTATCCAGAATGGTTACTAAGTCACACTAAGGACTGTTGGCCAGCGCCCTCTTAAGATAGAGATGCTTTTCAGGATACAGTTTACTTTTCTAACAGTTGATAATGAGACTGGAAGACAGTTAGGGCACAAACATCTATTTGTGAGCTGAGCATCTGGGATCATTGTCTATTACATGGCAGCTTATAAAGGATTTTACATTGGGCCTGATATTTTTTTCCCTTTTAAAGGACCATTTCATGCCTTTATTTTTCTAATTATTAAAAATAATAGACATTCAGTATGGAAAAGTATTTAATGTAGAAAATCTAGCAGAGGATCACATAGAAGCCCCATTATATTACACTATAACCCATTATACATTATATTACACTAATTCCCATTATATTACACTTTAGGGAGCTATAACCACTATAATTTAATATACATCTTTCTAATCCCAAGTTGCAAGGAACAGAGCTCTCTATAGAGTGTGGACACCAAAATTTAAAATTGAGGACATATTATTGATAGACATCTTCTAAATATATAATTTTAAGAATATAAAATTGTCTAATATATATAGGAACCATATTTTAACAAGTTTTCAATAATTTTACAATATTTTACTTCTCTTTTTTGACCTGTGATGAGAATCTTTGTGAATAATCTTTTTTAAATTTTATTTTATTTTTTATTTATTTATTTTGGGGGTGCATCAATGCCCTCTGGTGGTCGTGGGAGCTACCCAGCGCTGCTCCTGAGAGCTGCTGCTGGATTTGAACATCCAAGCCCACGGGCCGCAGCCCCACACTCAACCACTTACACCACCGGGCTCAGCCCGTGAATAATCTTTTGTCTGAATTTCTACAGCAAAAATTCCCCCTTCAGGTGAATTACTTGAAGTGAAATGATTGAGTCAAAACAGATGAGCATTCCTAGTTGTCATAGCTACCAAATTACTTTCTCAAAGGGTTTTAGTCATTTATATTCCACTAAACAATATATGACTGGTTGTCCACATGAAAGATGTTTTTACTCCTCTGTACAATATTTGTCTAATGACTGTGGTGACATGCTCCAATAAATTTTGGACTGTTGACAGCAAGGTCAGTGGTTCAAATCCAGAAGATGCTTTGTGGGGAAAAAGATGTGGTAGGCCGCTTCCATAAAGAATATAGCCTTCGGAACCCAATGGAGCAATTCCACTCTGCCTTGTATTGTTGTGTCTTTAAGTGTCATTGAGTCAATTCTGACTTACAGAGCACCTATGTACCGAAGGAGCTCTGTGGGATCGTGGATTATGAGTTGAGCTAGTAAGCACAGGGTTGGCACTGCAAAACTATCCATTGCTCCACAGAAGAAAGACGAAGCGTTCTATTCCAGTAAAAAGTTGCCATCTCCAAAATCCATAAGGGTTCTAGTTTTTCGCATAGTGCTTTTATTAGTCGGCATTGACTTCACATTCTAGTCTACCATGAGGCACTTTTGTAGTTGCTCACATAGATTAGAAGCTATAGGTTTGTATTGCACATTGAAAAATAAATATTAGTGTGACAGAAATATGAATGGAGACTTGTGAAATGGCCCCAATCTCAGAGAAAGTAAGGTCTGATCCATTGGCATGTGCCTGACTATTAGAATGGAATTCCATTTGAGTGAGCAGAGAAGGAAAATTCCTAACTTCTATTTTTTTCTTCAGCTATGTTTTTTCACTGAAAAAGAATGGCTTGACTGAGGGTTTGTTTGTTTTTTGGGGAAAGTAAGTAGAATCAGATAGAAATCGGGTAGAGTCTGCAAAATCACCAAGCAGAATTCTAATAATCTGTGCTGTTTCTGTCATTCACTCATTTCTAATAAGCCTTAAGCCACATGTCAGAAAATCATCCTAAGCGAAGTTCAGCCACTTGAACAAGTAAGGATCTATTGCTTCTATGCTTAGTTGGACTTAGCGTTCAGTTTTGCCTACACCAGTTATTTCCTAGCCTTACTAAGCTTTATTATGTTCTCTAAAATCCTATATTTCATGCCACTTCTCTTTGCACATGCTTCCCTTCTGTTTGTTCTTTTGATGCAAGTATACCCTTAAACTACTTTTCACCTTAAACAGCCACCACAATTATCTTCTTTTTCATGACATTTTCACTGATACTGACAAATATGCCAGTTTGTTCAAGATACAACCATACTACTTATCACAAAGGTTTATCATCTCAAAAATGATGCAATACTGCTTTTGTCTGTCTTTCCTATTGGGCTATGCAGAAAAAAGATATGCATCTTATTTCACTAACACCAAAGAGAAAGGTCTAGTTCATAAAACCTAACCACTATGAATAAATGAATGAAGTTACTTAACCTCTGTGTATTCCAATTTTCTTATCTATAAAAATTCTTACATCTATATTTGAAATGAGATTAAATGAATCAATGTATAAATTATCTGGTATAGTATGATATCAAGAGATCCACAAACTATGGCTTGAGGGTCAAGCCTGCCCACCTTTGACTTTTGTAAAATAAAGTTTTCTTTGAACATTCACGCAAAAAAATGTCTAGTATAATTCTGACCAATTATAATAGTCATACATTTTCCCTTTCTTTCTAGCAAATATTAGAGTCTCAGCACTTTTTCTTCTCTCTTTGTCTCATATGCTAAAAAAGGTAAGCATCAAATATTTGGTGTTTCTTAACTATGATGACATATAAATAATACTAATTTACCTAACATTTCTGATTATTAAAACTCAAAGCACTCCCTACTAGGGGAAATTATAAAAAGCTAAAAATGAACACAATAGTAATAGGAGGTATAATGATAAGATGGAGTTGTATTTCACAAGTTATAGATGAACACCTGTATTTATCAGATCATCATAATATATGAAAAATTATTTGATATTCATTCTTCCTCATGGAGAATACTGTACTTTCAAAGTCGACCAAAGTTCCTTATTTAATGCTTTACAATTAAGATTTATTCCCCACCACGTAATTATTAAAAGATCAGTATCTCTACATTATTAATAAGAATAAATAATAAGATGACAATTAAATACCCATCACTAATGACTTATTAATATGGCAGTAGATGGCTGTCTCAAAATGAAAAGAAATTAGAAAAAGATGCTAGGGAAATTCAGTAAATAATAAAATAGAAAGCTGGATATTGTGTCTTAGTTAATTATTTGATATATTTGATTGTCAGCGAACTTTAAAGAAGACTCACATACTGAGAACAGAAGTAGTTCAAAGCTAATAGGTGATGTGTTACCAACAAAACTCTCTCAAATCTCTTTGAATTTAAGTTTGTTTACTCTGAAAAAAACTTGATTTCCTGTGTCTGAGGAAAGTAAGCTAATAAAAAAGATGAAAAGGCTGCTACATAGTACTCTAGAAAAGGGATGCTAACAAATTAAGTGTTAATGAATCAAAAACATATGGATTACACTTCACTTCAAATAGAAATGATTTTAAATCTAAGGGCAGGTACTTAGCACAATGTAATAGGACTTTGTTAGTCTTAAAGAGCATACATTTGATGTTTCTTCAGAGAGCTTCTATTTATTCCTTTCTTAAGTCATTATCTATCATTTTCATTTTATAGAAGAGATCAATCTGTCTATAGCCAAATGACCTTTCAATAGTTTAACAATATTTTGACTAAGTGATAAACAGACATCAAGAAGCTTGGAGATAAAATGATCAAGGGAAGCATGTGTGTCACTTAACCCAAAGCACAACACCAACAGAGCATTTTCCTCTGCTCCTGGTTTACCATGATTTATAAAACAAAACAAAACACGACTGCCAGTTGTTATATACATTAACAAGATACTCTTTCCTTTATAGATTCTTAATTATAGCTTATATTCATATTTCTAAGATTACTTCATTCAACAAAAATTGGAATCTCTTTAATGTCCCTGCTGTAATTATAATTCACTTTTAAATGAGCACCCTAAAAGATTTTGTGCCTTTGAAGAACTAGGAGTATATCTGTTTTTTTTTTTAATACAAAAAGGAAGCCCCAGATGTCTCTGCTCCCTAGAGATTAAGGACACAGTCATTTCCACATACTAGCAAGAAGGCCCCAACTGTCCTTACCCCACATCCAAGAAGTCCCAGGCCGTACCCACTACTTGACAAAGAAGGTCTCCAATATTCCTCAATTATCAGCAAGGTAAGCCACTGACATCTCTGTTATCCAGAAAGGAAGGCCCCGTTGTCCCCAATCTTTGTTCAATAAGGCTCATCCCTATGAGCTAACAAGGAAAGCACTGCCCATCCCTTCACCCTGCCTGGCAAGACAAAGCCAAATAATTGATATGAGATAGCAGTTGTTGCGACACTAACAGCTGCATCACCATGACTTGAAAATGGGAGTCAACCACAACACACACACACACACATCTAGAAAATCAGGCACAAGGAAAACTGAACAGCACAAAAATCCAAATGAATATTCTGATGTAAAGGTCCTGGAACTACTAGAAAATTAATTAGGAAGAATGATACTTAAGGACTTTCAATGGATACAGGAGATTTTTGAGAGAGTTTTATAAATAGAAAAACTAGAAATATTCATCAAATAGATTTTGATAAGTTATATAATAAGTGTTCATAATAGATAACCTCGTAAAAGAACATAGGAATAGAATTGAAGAAATGGAAAGTCAAATCATTGAACACAACTCAAAATATTTCCCTGTGCTATAAACAAGAGAAATAATCAAACAAATGAACAAAATTATCCAAATTAAGGCAAAAATGATGTGATACTTTATCAAAATATGAGACCTTTGTCTCATAGGAATTCCAGAGATAAAAGAAACAAAAAAACTTTTACAGAGAATGCATTATAATAATATCATAAAATAGGTGAATATGATTATTCAAAAAGCAAATCCCAAACAGACTTTACCCCTAAGGAAAAATATTGCGACATATTATAGTCAACCCCATTAATATTACAGGCAAGCAGATAATACTGATAGCAGCTACAGATAATAATTGCTATCAGCTACAAATGAAAACCAATAAGCTCAGATTTATCATCAGAAATCATGCAGGCAAGAAGACAATGGGACAACATATATAAAATCCTGAAAAAAAAGGGCTCCAAACGTTCTTATATCCAATGAAACTCAAGGAAAAATAAACATGTTTTTATACAAGTAGAATTTTAAAGAAAATTTTAAAAATCAGATCAGCATTAAATTAAAGGAATTTATAAAGCTGTGACCATTGTTATGATATACACCAAAGGGATCATTTTGAATAGTGAATCAACAGCAGACACACCTGAGAACAACATACAGGACATCAATCAGAAATCAACACATTGGAAACAGTATTCAAAACAGCACAGAAACATAGGAAAAACAAAGAAACTTATAAAAATCACAATAGAGAGAGAGAGAGGGGGGGGGAAGAAGAGAGACACACAGAGAACAAAATAAATGCATCAAGACAAACCTGCACTAAACAAAATACTTAACATATTTGATCTCTGTGACATATACAAAGCATTTCACCCAACAGAAGTAAAGTATACATTCTTTTACAGTGCTTCTGGAACATTATCTAGAATGAGTTATATATAAGGTCACAAAAAACCACTACCACTGAGTTGGTGCTGATTTAGGGTGACCCTAAGACCAAGATAGAATTGTCCCCATGAACTTCCCAAACTACCTTTTTGTGGGAGCAGACAGCCCAGTTTTTCTACTAGAAAATCTAGGATATATGGAAGTTTTCAAAACTGAAATGGAATACATGAAGATCAATATCCCTGGCATTAGTGATGTGAAGTGAACTAGTAATGGCCATTTTGAATCAGGTCATCATATGGTTTATTATGCTTAGAATGTCAAACTCATGAGGAATGCCCTTGAAAATGACATATCAAGATATACCTTGAAGTGCAATACTGTCTGTGATAGGATAATACTTATCTACGTACAAAGAAAGTCAGTCATTACAACTAATACAAACCACACTGAACACATTAGCCCAAACTAAGGCTCGAGGAATTTGTACCTATAGAAAAGAAAAGCGACCTAATTTTGTTCTGCCAAAAGAACAAGCAAATTGATCCTGGAAGAAGTATGGCCAGATTGGTCCTTAGAAGGAAGGACAGAAAGACTTCTCACAAAATTGGAATGTTATGAGAAGATAATAGTCCCTGAGAAAAATTACAGTGAAACAAAGAGAAGTGAAAAATGGAATGACCATTGCCAAGATGGTTCAACACAAAGGGCAGAACAATGAGCTCTAATGTGAGAACACTTGTGAGGATGGAACAGGACAAGGTGGTGTTTGACTCTGCTATACATAGTGTTGCTCTTAGTGGGACCTGACTCAGTGGTAATTAACACCAAACAGCTACAATGTCTCCATTGAAAATGCCTTCTTTTAACAATGTGAATCATGACTTTAGAGATGGACCTGGCCAAATGAAATACACAGGAATCAACAAGACTACATCTGTGTAAAGAAACAATGGAGGAGTTTGATATTATCAGATGAAACAACTCTGGATAGACCCTCAAATACTCATATATGAATTCACATGGAAGCTGAAGAAATTAAAACAAGTCCATAAGACTTGAGTTAGTCTTGGTAGACTAGAGTAACAAATCCACAGAAACTTATATATATATATACACACAAGCATTTTATACAAAGGACATGTGTACAGTAAGAGAATATTTCAACCCGGTGTTGTCCAAGTCCGTAAGTCCAACATTAATCCTTATGTCTGACATCTACAAAGGCCTCTTCAATTTCACAAAACACAGACAATGATGTCAACTGCAGAAGGGAAACTGAATCCGTGAGCACGTTAGCATCTCAGTGCTAGCAGGGGTCTCCACGCAGCTTTTCGAGCATCCAGAGCTGCATCAGGGTAGGTCCATGTGGTTTCTCCTCAGAGATGTCACACAGGAAGTGAGCCTTACAAGCTAAAGCAGGGAACTGGCTTAGGCAGCTTCACCCTGGTCCCTCCATCAGAGAGCAAAATACATGAGAACTAGAAAGGTGAGGCTCCTGGAGCTGTTTAGCTCCCTGCCTTTCAATCAATGCCTATCGGCCAGGTTGGCAAGATAAACCTTAGTGATTTCAAAACCCAAAATACAACTTAAGTCGATCCCCCTTGAATTTTGCGGACATCTCAAGAGCAGATTTGACAAATTGGATATTAATGACAGAAAATTTGATGAGCTGTTGGATGAAGTAATAAAAGCCAAACACAAAATAAAACTCCCTGCCGTAGACTCAATGCCGACTCATGGCAACTGTATAAGACAGGGAGAACCACCCTTGCGACTTTCTAAGACTGTGACTCTTTAAGGGAGTATGAATCCACATCTCTCTCCTTTTGAGCAGCTTGTGGTTTTGAACTGGTGCCCTTGCTGATTGCAGCCCAACACGTAACCAGTATGCCCCCAGACTCAGATAATAAGCTAAAGGGCATTAAAGAGAAAAGATCAAACGTCAGAACGATTCTGAAATTTGCTCTTCGACCTAAATAGCTTAAACAAATGGAAAAAGGAATTACATAAAGGCCTGCACAGAAAATGTCAAAGGTTAATTAATTAGTTAGTTCAAGAAAATACCAAAACACAAGTTGAAAAGACCAAATAAAGTATTACAACGAAATGCAAAGACCTGTAGTTAAAAAACTAAAAAAAAAGAAAAAGCACCATCAGCAAAAATCAAGCTGATAAAATTGAAGAAGAAAGTTAGCCATGAGTTGCAATACTGAAAGATTCTATAGGCAAAAATGTGGAACAATACAGGAGGAGGTAGCATATGATCTAACACTGATAGTAGAGAGAAGCCCAAGCTACTCTAACAGCATTAGCAGAAAAACCAACAGCCCTAGAACCAAAAGCACTGTCATCCAGTAGATTGACTTCATGGACAGAGAAGAACTGTCCCTGTGGGTTCCCTAGGCTGTAATTTTATGAGAGTAAAATGTCTTGTCTTTTTCCTGCAGAGTCGCTGTTGGTTTCAAACAGCTGACCTTTTAAGGTTAGTGACTCATTCTATAATTGGCTATGACACCAGAGTTCTTTACAAAAATAATAGGTCTACATATTTACAGAACACGAATTGATAGGAGGAAGTACCCTTCCCCCAAAACTGGGGAGATTCTCCTCTGAGCTGAGCTTTCTTAGTATGCATTTTTCTCACTAGGTGAGCACGAGCAATTAGCTCTGAGTTAGTGCACCCAGTGGCATCACCTGGGAAAGTTCTCGCTGGTAAGTGAATTTTGTAGGAAATCAATTTCACTTGAAGCTCATTTTTTGTCTGTGATAACTGATTAAGTGAACATCATGCAGCTGTGAAATTTTATTTCCTGCTAGGAAAAAAATACCACAGAAACTGTTGTGATGTGGTACAAAACAACTTTCAAAACACAGCTTACAAAAGACAGTGTCAAGGGAAGAAATCAAGCATACGAAGGGTTTTCTCATTCCAAAAATAATGAAATGTTACTTGATGACAAATCTCATTCTGAATGTCCATCAACGTCCTGAACAAATGAAAATGTCAACTCCTAGTGTATTTGGAGTTCATTCCACCAAGTCAGACTGTTCATCAAGATTTCTATTTAGAGGTTCTGAAAAGAATGTATGATCCAAAACAGTCTGATTTGTGGCACATGGAGATCTGGTTTTCCCACAACCACAAAGCACCTGCTCATGCAGCCATCTCAGTACGCCATTTTAAGCAAAAAAATACGCCTTTCTTGTCTCCCACACCCTATTCACCTAACATCACTTCATGTGACTTAGTTTTGCTTTCTGCAAATGAAGAGGAACACGAAGGAACAGCAATATGACGACATGTAGAAGAGGTAAAGAAGAAAGAATGAGGGAGTTACTGCCACTCATCAAACAGATGAGTTTGCAAAAGTTTCCAAGAATGGAACCACAGATTTGACAAATGTATTTGACAACTGTATAATGAAAAGTACTTTGAAGGTCATAAAGTTGTTTTGTAAAAAATGTAAGACACCACTCTTTTAAAATGTCAGGGCTTTTTGGAGTACTTCCTCATATGTTTCAAAAGCAGATGAAACACTGGATAAACTATGCCAAGAAATTTGAGAATGGAAGGCAGCTACTTGGCCAAAAAAAATGAAGAGATCCTTATGTTTACCCAACCCAAAGAAAGGTGTGACAACAGAATATAGAAATTATCAAACAGTACTGTTAATATCACATAAGGATAATTTTTCAATGGAATCATTCAATAATTGTTGCAGGAGTATATTGAAAGGGAGATGCCAGCAATTCAAAATGGATTCAGGACACTGTGTGAAATGAAGTTGTGGTAGTTACATAATTTCATGCCAACTTGAAGTGTAGGGGTGATGTCCGGCCTATCAGTCAAGTGCCTCCGTCTGGATGTAACCTTCTCATAAGAATGGTCCTAGGAAACTCCCCATCTGTCTCTGCTTCACCTACCAGTTGGCAAGTCATGTGGAGACCTGCAGGATCCCTGGAGATGCTCCTACCACTGTTGGAGCCACAAGGCCTTTCGCCCATCATCCTGTGACCTACCAGCATTTTGCAACACAGCTTGTGGTTGAGAGCATCTGAAGAGTGGTATATGGACTGATAATGGACTTATGGACTAGAAGTGGACTTTTGGACTTGACCTAGGAGGGGCGAGATATTTTCCTGATACATTACTACTTCTTGATATAAACCTCTCTTACACAAATATGAGTGTTACTGTATTTGTTTTTCTAGTCAACTGGGCCTAACACAGAAATCATGAAGCACAATGTCATTGCTGACATCACATGAATCTTGGCTGGAAGTAGAGAATTCCAGGAAGATTTTTAAGTGTGTTTTACTGATTCTGAATGGGGATTTGACCATGTGGATCATAATAAACCATGGATAAAAGCAATACCAAATAAAAGTGGGGGTGAGCATTCCAGAACATTTAATTGTGCTCATGTGGAGCCTGTACATGTATCAAGAGACAGTCATTAGAATAGAGTAAAGGCAGAATGAAGCATTTGACATCAGGAAAGGCACATGTCATGATTTTATCTTTTAACTACACTTATTAAATGTGTGCTGAGCAATTAATCTGAGAAGGCATACTATATGAAGAAGAATGTATCATCAGAATTGGAGCAGATTTTATTAACCACCTCTTAATACACTAATGATACAATCTTGCTTGCTCAAAGGGACAAGGACTTAAAGTACTTGCTGATGGAGAGCAAGACTTGCAATCAGCCATGTGTATTATGACTCAATGTAAAAGAGATCAAAGGCATACTAAGTGGACCAATATATAACAATATCATAAGTGGAGAAAAGACATAAGTTACCAAAGATTCTATCTTTCTTGGATTCTCAAGCAATGCTCACTGGAAGCTTCAGTGCAGTCCGCAATTCAAGAAATCCAAGAACACATGGCCCTGTGGCAAATCTTGCTTAAGATCTCTTTAAAACGTGGAAGAGTAAAGACGTCACTGCAAGAACTAAGTGACACCTCATCCATTCCCTTATATTTTCCATCACTAAGTTTGCATGTGAAAATTGGACAATGAATGAAGCAGATCAAAGAGGAATCAATATATTTGAGTAAAGGTATTGGTGAAAATATTGAAAATCCTATGGACTTTCAATATTCTCCTTAGAAGGGAGAATGGTGAACCTTTGTCTTATAGACTTTGTATATATGATCAGGAGAGACTGGTTCATTGAAAAAGACAGCGTTTTTGGTAAAATAGAAGGACAGCAAAAAGGTAGAAAACCCTTGAGGAGATGGAGTGACACTGTTACTGAAACAAAGGACTCAAACATAATCATTGTGAGAACTGCACAGCACTGGTCAGTGTTATAGGTTGTATGAGGAGAAACCAAGTTGATGTCACCTAAAAACAACAACAATGGATTAATAAACTTTAATGATGATTAATCTATATATTATAGAGAGTACATTAGATTATCTTCCAAAAAGAAACACTTTCAGAGCTTTAAAGTAAGCATTTTATAGAGTTCTATGTAAAAGCAACAAAAATTCATAATTGAAGAATCCACTTGTTTTTATGTAAATAAATTGCTTCCAATTGTATAAAATAAATTGTCATCCTCACTATTGTGATTTCCAATCTCTGGTCTACTTCTGGAGGCTGATGACAGCACAGCTTCCAGCCTTCTGCCCTTTGTATCAATCAAAATAAATTTCTTGCAGGCATTCTTCAAATGTCCTCAGGTCCTGCTATATACTTCCATTAACTATGGCAAGAATAATCTATCAATTATCTTCACTATAGTTGTTCATCAATATTTTTACATTTCACTCACCTAGCTATCATCTTGCCTTTTATGACAATAATAAATACCCACACTAAGGGTCTTTCCTGATTATTGATGAGTACTACCTTAAGAAAGGGACTGCAATCATATATATGCATTGTCTCCCATTTAAGAGTAAATATGAATGCTTAGTTTTACTTACCTCTATACAATTCATTACTATATAACTTTTGCATTGTATTTATGACAGAATTTCACCAAGAATGACCTAAAGAACTTAAATAATTTTTGCAGTTATAAGAGCATAGAACTAACACTCAAGTTGTTAGCTGGCATCAAATCAGATTCTTACTCATGTCAACTCCAAGGAAGCAGTATGCTGCCTGGTCTTGCATAATCTCCCATGATCAGTTATGGTTCAGAGAATTGTGATCCACATGGTTTCATTGACTGATCTTAAGATTACTAGCCCTCTCTTCTTAGTCTACTTTAGTCAGAAATTGCTTCCAAACCCTGGTCAGCATTATAGCAATACATACTTCGTCTCTGATCGACAAGTGTTAGCTGTTCATAAAAGAGTCTTCCTTGGTGCAGTTGGGCTTCTAACCACAGTGTAGTGTAAACCTGGGTCCCATTCATGGAAAGTGAAAATTTTGCCACTGAGTCACCAATCTCTCATAAAAATAAATGTCAACTCTTATCAAAAGGCAAGAGAACAGCATCTGTTTCTATGTATTACTGTACACATTCATGATAAGAATTGGGTAGTTTATTACCAAAGTATCCACATATTTCCATTATAATCATCTATTAACAGAACAACCCTAACATACAAGAGTAGAAATAGTCAGATAGAGGGAAAGAAAAGAAAAAGGGAAGTCATCACAAGGATTGATATATGCACTCCTCTCCCAAGGGAACGAATAACATGCATTTGAGTGAAGGGAGACCATGGACAGTGTAAGATCCAAAACAATCATAACAATATATAATTGAGTAAGGTTTTATGTGAATGGGAGGGAGGGGAAAAAGAGGCGCTTATACCAAGGGTTCAAGTAAAGAATGCTTTGGAAACAATGATGGCGACATATCAACAAATATGCTTGAGACGATGTATGGAATGTTTTAAGAGCTTTAAGAGCCTCTAATGAAATGATTTTGAAAAGAATAGAAACATTATCTTTCACATCAATTTCGTGTAGTTGCGATAGAACCATTCAGAGACTAGGTATAAACATTTTAGTCATTCTGCTTAAGATTTGTGTTGCTTGATGGGTTCTCAAAATTTACACTACACTGTCCCAGGATGCACAGCTTTGTCTAACCTTCCATCTCTGCGTACACTCCTGCTATTTGATGAGTTACCGTCGCTCATTTTAAAGTGGTAGTTTCTCTAAGAAAACAAGGCTTTATCTTAGAGGTGTTATGTCATTGGCGTTCACCACCTTGAAGTTGGGATATGTCTTCCTGTTTTTCATAAATGACACCTGGTATAGGGAAAGTTAGTAGAATAAGGGTTTTGAGGGGGCACGGGGGGGCTACCGTGGGAGGGATCAATAAAAGGGAGACAAGATCAAGGAGTCCAGGAAGGAAAAGAATGTTTGGAAATTGATTGTTCTAGCAATTTTTATAATACTCATAACGTGATTTAACTATTGAACAGTTTATGTTAATTATTTATATAGTATATAATTATATACACATATATTAAGATTCAGTCATGGAAACGGCAGGAGCAGTTCTTCTCTGCCCTGTGGTGTTGCTATTGGTCAGCCTCAACTGGATGGCAGTGAGAATATTTGTTCTAATGCAGTCAGCTCCTAAGCCAAAAGATGACAGATCAAGCACTTCGACTTTCGAAGCACTTTGACTTTTGAAGCACTTTGAAAGAAATGTATGGAGGCTTCCAAAACCAAGCAGGTGACGCTGGTTCACTGTGACCCTATAGGGCAGGGTAGGGCTGCCTTTGGACGTTTCTGAAACTATAATTCTCTCTGGGAGCAGAAAATCCTGTCCTTGAGGGCAAAAAAATCCAAACAATTACAATGTAAATGAGTCCCTAACAAATAATAAGGCACATTTACGAATTAAATATCTAGGTACGAAAGCTTTGCTTCTTGATAGGTTTAAAACCATTATATAAGCTTAACGATAACCAATCCGTGTGCTTTGAAAGATCATTCTGTCTGTTGCTAATGAAGGTCTTACAGCAGAAATTTATTAAAGGTATACATTCGCATGGGATAATAATTGGACCGATAATATGAAATTCATAGACTCATTATTTAATTGCAAGGGCAGATTATGAATACAGTTTCTAAAATGTATTTTAATGAAAAACACTACATCCTGACCTAATCATATCAAACTTATGCTAACTAATTAAGGATGTAAAAAATCATTAGGATTGCAAAATATTATTTCCAGTTTCATCAGGCTGTGCACTGCCCCTTCGTGAATATAGATATATATATATACATGCACACATACATATATACACATATGTGGCATACGTATGTATGTGTATATACACATATTTCATGATAAAGAGTTAATGGAGTAAACAAGACAAAATTTGCATGTAGGCAAATTACTTTAGTAGAAGGAAGTCTTTTCTGACTACTGAAAGTGACCTTTTTCTTGTCAAAAATGTTAAGGTACTTTGAAATTATCATCTGAATGCTTTTACTGAAATGACAAATTATATGTATGAACAGTATGAAAATTATAAAATGCAATAACTCTAAATTCTCATCATACTGTAAATGTGTCCAGTCCTCTGACATTTATCAATTTAATAAAAGGAAAATAAACATATTATAAAATATCTCTTTACATAGCAATTTTTAATTCAGAGCATAAAAATAATAAGTTATTGACTTCATAACCAGCAGCACATCAAAGATCTAGATTCAATTTTTAAAACACAAGAATTCTAGACTACGTACTTTAACTGCTTTTATATTAAAATATCTATTCTACCCTTAAGGTGGCTTTTTATATCATAGATTATTGTTCTCAATTAAACCGGCAATCTAACCTGAAATTAGTGCATTATTTATTCAACAGGGTACCTTGTTTCTCTATTGAAGTAAACTGAATAAGAAAACACACAAAAGGAGACAGGTTAAGAATTACTTTTGCAAATTAATTATAAGGATGTTTTTCTCCTTGGTATAAACACTTAGGGAATGAAACGACATAACAAATAAATTAAATATATGCCATTCATTTAAGTGTGAAGATGTTTGTGTGTGGTTAACAAACAAAACTTCAATAACAAGAAATAATATGTGCTGTACAGATGTTCATGGGACCATTGGGAGATCAGTGGTAGAACTCTCATCTTCCATGCAGGAGATGCAGGTTTGATTCCTGGCCAATACACTTCACACTGAGCCATCATCCACGCCTTAGGGAGGGTGCCCCTGTTGGTATGCTGCTGAAGAGATTTCAGAAGTGCTTCTAAGCTAAGGTAGACTAGGAAGAAAGGCCTGGTCACAGACTTTTGATAATTAACCAGTGAAAACCCTATGGATCACATTAAAAATAATGTTGCATAACTTCCAGCATAAAAGTAATATAAAAATAATAATTGTACAAAAATGACAAATGGACAATAACTTCCTTTTGTAAAATATTCAATTTATTTTCTCTTTTTAGGAACTATTGTTCAAATCTCATGG
This sequence comes from Nesogale talazaci, assembly GCA_004026705.1. NCBI lineage: Eukaryota > Metazoa > Chordata > Mammalia > Afrosoricida > Tenrecidae > Nesogale > Nesogale talazaci. The sequence goes on along the minus strand of PVJH01001167.1, from coordinate 98,563 downwards.
CCCATATCTTTGGACTGTTTCCAAATTCCTAATCTTTCATGTTGCAATACCTGATAATAAGGTAATGCATATTAAGCCTACCCTAACACTTTGTCTTTTCCAGAAAGTGGACCTTGCTGAAATTCTAGAATAATTTCAACGATGTTCGACTCTCATAAATTATGCTTAGTCAAGGATATGTGAAGAAGAAGAAGAGAACAGGGGATAGATATGCAGTAAAGAAAAACACATTTTATTTCAATTCAAGGGCAATAGTCTTTGAAAGCTTGACTGTAATGTATAAACCACCATAAATTGAATTGAAGAGATATTGAGAATATAAGCAGCAAATCTGTGTGGAATATTTAAAAATGAATGTTTCATTACTGTGAGGTATGGATAAAAAGGAGGCACATTATAAATATATGAACACATAAATAGGGAAAACGAAATCTAGTCAACCATACGTGCATTCATTCTTCAATGTATTTAACAAACAGTAAACATTTATTATGTCCTGGGAGCAGTTGTTAGAGGTTGAAAACACAAAACTGGAGAAGCCAATCTATTATCTACGAATGGAAGAAGAACTCATGAACAGGCACCTCCTAATGTGAGTTTTGCATACTAGAAGAGACATTTTTGCAGGAAAGTGGTCTTTTGAGGTGCAAACTTCAGAAGTAGAATTAGAGTTGAGTTTGGAAGGATGAATATGTGTTTCCTAGGTACTAAGTGAAAAGTTGGAAACATGCTCTTCGAAAAGAGAGAATTATATGCATAGCTCATCTGCTATGGATGTTTATACACATTTAGAAAATTATTAATCTGGTCATGTTTTGATGAGAGTTGTTCTGAATGGGAAACATGGGGGGGGATACAAGAAATGTGGTTGGAAAAGTAGATAGAATTCTATTAATTCTATTCAAGCAGATAGCAAATATGCAACAGTAAGAACTTTGGTTTTTATTCTTTAGGCATTATCAAATTATTGAAGATTTTGACAGGAAAGTGTAGGGAAAACTCTACATGTCAGAAATAACATTCTGACAAGAGTGGACAATGGATTCATGTGTACCTGAAAATGGGGGAAATGTACCTTGAGGTTGAAGGTAGAGAACCACTTGGGGAAGTATCAGATTTTAAAAAATATTAGCAGATGGACGAGGAATGAGTAGATATTTAAGGAAAAGCAATCAGAAGAATTTAATGGCCAAAGAAATAAAAAAGTTGTGGAGACAAAGAATAGTCTAGAAAACAATACAATTGCTATTCTTTAAAGTAAGATGTTATGTGGTGGTGGTGGTGGTTGTTTGGTTTTGCCAGGTTAACTCCAACTCAAAATGCACAGCAGAAGGAAAGAAGCACTAGTCCTTCAGTGCCAAGGTTGCTGAGGTGTGAAGGCTCTGGTTCCAGACACAGATGAAATGCACGTGCTAAATAAACAAGTATATGTTGAGTCGTGTTGGGGTAATCTAATAAATTTTGCTTGGATTGTGGTGAATTTTAGGCGCCTTTGAGGCATTCATCTGAGGGTGTTAAGTATGCTGTTTGTTTGCATAAGTTGGGACTTGGGAGAGTAGGCTCAAAAAATATTTATATTTGAGATAATTGAGAAATATAGAAACATAAGCAAAGTCACTAAGTAAATTATGTGTATGGATACACATATCTGGAACATTGGAAGATAGTGACACAATATGTTGAGAGAGGAAGTGGAGCTAATGAATAAATCTGAGAAGGAAATTACTACAGGACAAAAAAAACCGAGAATATTTAACAAGTATAACAAAGGAGTGAGACAGATATGGCTTTCTCTCTCTGCTGTTCATTTGAGGTTACATCAAAAGAAAAGATCTCTTCACATAAAACCTTGCCCTGACACCAGCTCCCCCTCCCCCACTTTTCTTCCATTTCTAAGGTTGTTTTGTCCAATACATACTCTAATAAATTAATGAATATTTCTCAAAAAAAACTGATAATGTTGAACTACAGCTTTAAAAGTCTGGTCATGCCTTCTCATTTTAAATCTTCTCAACAGATTTAAAAAAAAACTCATGAATAGGTAGGTGAAAAATTAGTACAATAGTTATGACCAAACACACTAATAAATAACTTCAAGCAATGTAAATTAATGTAATAACTTATTGTTATTCTAAGAGAGCTTATTTTGCATACTCATAAATAAATCCACTTTGAATCAACTCACCTTCCTTCTCTCACCATTTATGCCTCTCCACTGCTCAGATTTTTTTACTATATAACTTAGCTCTTGGTTGGACATCTCCAAATCATATGGTATAAAGAACTTGGTTTCTTCACTGTGGATGCGCTGAAATGTATCCAGTATTGAAGAATTTTTCTGTACCCTACGAACAAAAGCATCTTGGTTTTATTCAGAATTTTGTCTCATTTCCTCTCCAAATGCTAAGTAATTTGTTTCTTAGTCCAGACAATCAAATCTAGGTTTGATTAGTTTCCCATGTTAGTAATGGTCAATTTCACATCCAATATACTGTTGTTGGATTATTCACCTGAAGGTTGGAAGATCAAGCCACCAACCACCTCCTGGTAAAGAGATAAAGTTTTCTGTTCCTGTTCAGATTTTACCTCTTTGAAGCCCGGGGTAGAGTCTTTCTTTATAGGTTGGGATTAACTTGATGGCCATGGGTTTGATGTTGTTCCAACTTTCCCTTGATTCTTCTTTTATAGATGAATGTACTGAAGTCAAGTTAGTGTTACCGTTACTAAGTGTGAGAGGCAGAATCAAAACTCAAAGTTGACTAACTTCAAAGCTCATTTTATTCAAGCATGCTTATTCTTCAGCTAAAATAACTGATAAATCGTGTAACTTTACTTACTCACCTTTATTTTGATTTTGCTGAAGTATTAAAATAAATACTTTAAAGCTTGCCCTCGAGTAAGATCATTATATCTCTTTTCCCTGAAATTATTACATATTCACCATAGAAGGAAAATAAAAGGTAAATTTCTACTCAGTCTAACTAATGGTCCACAACAGTATATCATCTTGAAATGCAACTACTGATCTCACTGCGCTGTGAGAGTCTAGGTCTGTCATTTGAATGATTTTCTAGTTGCCTTGTTAAACAAGAACTAGTCTTTACCATCATTCTCTTAAGCTTGTTTAATGTAACATTTATCTTTTTTCTTTAATGGTGGTAAGATTTAATGTAGTCAAATTACTGCCAATTTGCTGCCATAAACATTTTCTCTATGAAGATTTTAAGGGCAGGATTATCAACAATGAAATTAACTTTGAATTAATTAGGAATCACAGTCCTGTTTCTGCTGGCTTATGTTCCTTTTGCCCAGAAAATGCCTATCTGTTTTTGTATTTCCTTCATTCTGTGTAAAATACAAGTATAAAAGCAACCATGCCTAGATCTACAGATTGTAAACAATGCTTTGACAGAGAAAAATGTCATACTGGAATATGGAAATTAGCACAAGGATTAAATGCATTTTTTTCTGCCATTTTGGATGGCATTTTTCAGTGAAAATGTTTCCAGCAATGTGTTGTTACTAAGTTAACATACTATCTTACATTATTTTTTAGCAGATTTTTCAATCCTATAAATGCAACTTGCACAAAAAAGGAAAAAGTGTCTATGGATATATATACAAATTATGTAATTTGTTTGATAATATAATTAGTCAAACAACATAGCTTTTATCGAAAATGGAGTATTTTATTCTTTTGGTACTTATGCATTCTATAATGATCAAACAGGGTGTATTTTGTTTAATATTTCATTTTTCTGGTCCTATTGAGAAAGCTAGGTATCCCCATTAAATGTTAGGGGAATTCCTATAAACTACAAGAAACCATGTCTCAATGTCTCGATATTGCAAATAAATGAGCTTTTTGTATAAGAGAGAATAACAAAATTTTCTTTGTATTTATCATTAGAATAGGTTAAGACATGTAACTTTTCAGAGTAGTTAGAAAGCAATTACTTTCAAATGAGTCAACAAATAGCCATCTACATATATCTGGGTGCATGTGTTATTTGTCAACTCATTTGAAAGTAATTATACACCATTCTTACAGATTTTCTACCATATCAGGTGAGTGTGAGTGTGTGTGGAAATAAAACTTAAAACCATACTTTCTGAGAAAGGAAAAAGAGAAAACCACACATGGAAAAAAGTTGCCAATCAGTGGATCTATGAGAAGGATATGTAATTTTTGTTATTATTTTTATAACTTCTGTAAGTTTGATTTGTTCTTCATTCAAATGCTATCATATTCCTTTGAAAATACATCAATTTAGGGACATTGTAACAGATTTGTTTTTCTTTTATTAAGACAATTGTGAAATCTACCTGGAAATTTTTTTAAAGTATTTCATAAAAATGTGATTAAGACCAAAGTTTTCATGATCACTATGAAGAGGGTATTATGACAGAATCGTTGCTTAGGGAACGTTGATATTCTATTAAGTGTAGTGAAAAAATGGGGAATGAATAGTTTTGATTGCACATGTTAAATCCAAACCTTAATGAAAGCAACATGCAAAAATATTAAAATAGCAAATATTTTATCATATATTTTTATCAAAATAAAAACATTTTAAATATAATTTAAAAGAAACTGCATTGCACCTATCCATAAAGCCTTAGGCATTATTGTTTCCAGAAGTAGGTCACATATTATGCCACAGGTTTTGATAATGGCCAATGAAACAAAGTAATTTACAAAGTCCTCTGCCCCGTGTCCTATATTTGCAGCAATTCAGTGCTTGGTGAGTGGCAGAAGCTATTATGTTTGGTTCACATCTGAATGTGGGTCATTTAACGAAACTAGCATGTGACATTTCTTTTAAAGCTAAAAAGGACAAGTGTGAACATTTAGGTAATATAATATTTTAAGTGTCATGGAAAGGAAGGGATTTATAACTTTCAGAATCTCAAAATACAAAAATACAAACCAATGTACATTCACACATATATGAGGCTATGTCAAAAAGTATTGCTATAAATATAATTTCTTTAAACCAAAATGTGAAGCTACTATTTCTCAATATGTCCTTCATCTAGAGTTATACACTTTTGAAGGCAGTGTTGCTAACTTTCTATGCATTCCCTAAAGAGTCTTTTATTCTTTGATTTACATTTGGTCAAAATAGCAGTGTCGTATTCCTGCAGGGGCACAAAATCTTGTACCTTTAGTTGGTCCTTTGATTTTGGGCAACAAAAATAAGTTAAAGTCTATAGCATAGATAGGGAAATGTTCCCCAAAGAATTTCCCACACGACAGTCAATGCTATCCTTAAAGAAGGAGCAGGTTCGTTGTCAAGGTGTAACAAAATTTCTCAGTGCACATTTCTTCTGTCTAAAATTTCACCCTATGACAGACCCATGATTTTCCTGTGACTATTGATAAAAGCTATTAAGATTACCCCTTTGGAATCCTGACAGTCAGTCACCATAAACTTCTAAGCTCACCTCTCTGCCTTGAATTATAGTGATGCAGAAGTTTACCTGGGAAATTGTATGCAGTTTTCAACTGATCACTAGACATGTTTAAATACACTTTAATACAAGCCCATGTATGTATGAATTGATACCCCAGTAGCAATACTTTTTATTGACCTTTAATATACACATATATGTATACACATACAAATGGAGAGGGGGAAACAAAGGCAGTTACATATTTCTGTTTCAAAAAGCTACAAGTGACATGGGCTGTGGCTTTATATGTATAATAACCAATGTACTTTTGATATCAACTTCAAACCTACCAGTATAATTAAAGTTAGCATGATGAAGCTATAACTCTGAATGGGCAGTATATAAATAGTTAAACTTCTTTTGACATCACCAGTGAACAAATGAAGAAATATATTCTCGTTTGCTTGTTTAAATATCAAAATATGCATATACCTTAGAATAGTTGAACATTTAAAATGAGATGCATGATAATAAAGTAATACTATGTGTGGAAACAGCTTGTGTTCTAGAAACCCTGATTACTTAGTATTCTGTAAGTATAATAGCAATCAAAATAAAATACCTTTAGTTTCGAATGATACTACATAAGGAAAATACAAAGGAGACAAGAAGTAAAGAATACAGTGGGAAATATTTTTTAAAGAAAAAGAAAATTCTGAAAACAAAAATGTATGCACAGAGTAGAATGTAGTCAAGAATCTTATCCTTCCTTCCCAATTCCTGAGATAGTCCACGTTGCCATCGCGTCAGTGGCGCCTTAGTGGAGGAACGTTTCCTTGTTCAGCTGAGAACTGCAAGCGCAGCAGCTCAAAAGCGCAAGCCATGCCCTTGGGAGAAAGATGTGCTTTCTACTCCTGTAAAGAACCATGGTCTAGGGAACTTGCTTTCTACTCCTGTAAAGAACCATGGTCTAGGGAACTCACAAGGACACATCTACCCTCTCCTTTAGGGTTGCTTTGAATTTTCATTGACTGACACACACATACACACACACACACACACACACACACACACATAAACACACACACACCCCTTCCTGGGGACAGTTTGGGGTCATTTGAAGTCAACTAGCACTAGGTCAAGATGGTGAGTCATTGCATTTCCCATTGACTATGCAGTGCCTTTTGAAATGTGTAAGCCCCATTATATAAGCCCTTTGGAATATGCATTGACCCTCTTGGTCCTGACTTGTGGACAAGGAGGCCCTGTGCCCTGCTTTCTGTCGCTCTCCGTTATTTTCCACAATCACAAAGTCACTCCTGAAGAACTGTTTGATGGTGGGGAATCCCACTTCACCTAACACACTTATTGAAGTCTACCTGTACAGTCGCCATTTATGTGGTTGACAGGATATTTACAATGAAGAAGTCATTGAACTTATTGATCTTGCCAAATTCTATTATGCAACATCCAGCTTCTTTCTATCACCAAGATTATATTTTTCAACTACTGCTTTTCCAACTATTCTGTTTCCCATTTCTGGAGCCAAATCACTAATAATTATCAATACACCTTGATTGAATGTTTCATCAATTTCGAATTGAAGCAGTTGGTAGACTTCTTCAATCTATCTCTGAGTTCTAAGTGAAATGTGGTGACAATGTTCTCGTATTTACCTCTTTATATTCTTATATCCAATACAATGGCTATACAAAGAAAATATTTATGAGTATAGATTTTATTATGGTAGCTAGCAAGTTGTGATGTCACTGAGAAATGCCAAGAGTTGAGTTATCAAGAGATGTTACAAATTTCTTCTACTAAATGGTTGAAGAGGCATACCACTCCTCTGTAAGCATCAACTTAAGAGAATTCAGCTCAAGTCCTCAGAGTCAGTAAGCCCAGCTGCCTGAATGAAGTGTTCAGAGGCCTCCCACTCCAGACAGCTTGAGTCCTGACATACTCAGCTCCACTTCCATGGGTCATAATATCCAACTTCCCCGTGCTTCCAGAAGCACGTGACTCTGCAAGCCATTCCGTTTTACGTGCTCCGTGGGCTGGGAAATACATCACACTGTTCTATGCTCTTGCTCCTGGTTCTGCTATTGCTCCTCTGATTTTATATTTGTCTTTTGGATTCAGGAGATTGACTGGGCAAGGATTGTATATGCAGGGGACACATTCCACTCCTGGCTTGCTTTTTCTGGTCACAAGAGCCCTCTTCCTCCTTCACTTCTCAGAGGGTTTGTTTTATAAGCATCAGGATGACTCTTGCTAGGAAATCCTGTTCGAAACTCCTAACAGGTGACTCCTATAAGTATTTCCCCCCCCCCATTTTCTTAATTGATGCATGAAAAGAAAGCTTATTTGGTGGGAATTAGAGACTTTAGCTAGAAGAGCTACATTAAATAATTCACCACCCCTTCAGGTAAATTTCAATAACAATTGTATTAACTGGACCTCCTTGTAGGCAGATAAATATTGTCCTATAATAGACATCATTGTGCTTTACGATAGATCTTGAAATGGTCTTTTATGCGATGAAGGCAATACCATTCTTCTTGAATTTGTCATTTCCAAAATCATAAGCAAGATGATTTTCTGATTCAAAATGGCCAATATCAGTCCATCGCAGCTCACTAATGCTAGGACAACATCTTTATGTTTCTCATTTCATTTTTGAAAGCTTCCGTTTTTTTCAGATTCACACTTTATACCTTTTACTTTCTGATTATTAGTAGAGGTTCTCAGGGCTTGCTTCTCATGTCCAATCCCGCTCCCTCAGCACTGAAGGTCCTCAAAGCTTTACTCTATTCATATGATAATGCTCAACTCTCTTTTGAGGAGGCAGGTCTAACTTAGTTGTATTTGGAGTGTCTTCACCCTTGAGGACACATTTTCCAGGAGCGTAGAGGAAATTTCCACTGCTATTTATTAGATTTTAATGGCTACTCGCTCAGAAGAATATTTCTTGCTACTTTGAGTATAGTATGGAAGGTCCACTGAGAGCCATTCATCTTGAGTGGACCTGCTGGTATTTAAAATACAACAGCTTTCCAGCATCACTGCAACATTCAAGCCACCACAGAAAGACAAACTGACATGCAATTTCTATGTGAAGTATAGCATCCTTTAATATATTTATGAAAGGTAAACTCATTACAAATGAACTCACTGGATTCAGACTCAGAGAGACCTATAAGGACAGTACAGAACTGTCCTTGAGAATTGCTGAGGTACCTCACTTTTACAGGCTCTGCCAGTCTCATCTTTCTTCTTCAGAGTGGCTGGTGCATTTGAATGACTGACTTTACAGTTAGCAGCCCAGCCTGTAATACTTTGCGGGCTTTGCTTAGGAAGCGTCTCTCAAACTCACTACCATTGAGTCAATTCCAACACACAGAGCTGATCAGACAAAGTAGGACTGCCTTTTCAGGTTTCTGAGACAATAAATCTTTATAGAAGCAGAAATCTCAGGCTGATCCCCGGTGGCGTAGTGGTTGTGCGCGGGACTGCGGCCCACTGGGTTGGAGGTTCAAATCCAGCAGCAAGGCTGTGCCTCCTACTCCCACCACCAGAGGGCAACAATGTCCCCAAAACAAACAAACAAACAAACAAACAAAAAACAGAAGTAGAAATCTCTGTGTCATTTAAAAGCTCATGTTTTTAAAGGAATAGTCCAGTTCTAGACCCAGAATATATTTCCTTAGTCAATGCCTACTAATTGCCAAATACTTTGGGTATGATGATAAATGAAACCAGTAGGGGAGAAGATAGGTGAGAAACCATAAAGGAAGCCTCCAGGATGTGGAAACAAAGCATATATGAGGCCTGAGGCAGAAATTCAGTGACACAGCTTCCAGATGGCACACTGATGCTGGGGAAGAGAGTATTCTTGCAGTGAGAGATGCACGGAATACAGAGACCACATCAAGAGAAATATTATTGGAACAATGATGTAAGCCACTATATGAACTCAAGGCCAAAAGTGGTGTCATCTTTTCTATGATTATTATAGCTCATTCTGGTTATACTGAGGAAAATAAGAACAGGGGAAGAGGACCTATAAGAAAACTAGTCGGTCAGAGGCTAATGTATTGGAAGTCAGGAAAGATACAAGAAAATACTGAGCTTTAAGGCTAGAACTCGGAACAAATTCATGACATAGCATTACCATAGCTTCGTGATGGTGGATTTTGATGGAGACAAAAGAGAGAGGACATGCCTGAACTTCCTTCTTCCATACCTTCTCTACTTTTCCTCTCGCTCCTTCCCGCTACTTCCTTCATCCTTTTTCTTTTCTTCTTGTACCAGGTAGGTAATGTTGGAATCCACTCATATGGGTAATGCTCTATATTAGGTTTGCTAAAGTGGAAGAACAGTGAAAAAGAAGAAGGCCCACAGGAAATACATTGTCACAGTGGTTATAATAATGGGCCAAACCTAACAACCTTCATGAGGAAGGTACAAGGCCAGACTGTGCTTCACTCGGTTTTATGTCAGGGTCACTGTGTAGGACACCTAAATAGGCAACACTAAATAATAGTAGCTTTGGTAAATCAGAATCAGGAAGCAATTTCAAGGAAAGAAGAATATATTATTTTCTCAAAATGTCAACTTTGACAACTTCCTGAAAAACGCGTGAAATTTTGAAAGTTCTAAATTTCACTAAATTCATATTAACCTTGAAAGAATTAAATTTTACAACTGATCTAAGTGAAGGTCAAAATGAGTAAGATATGTAATGTAAGATATTTAGATCAGTACATTTATTCCCATGGAGGTGTTCTTCATCCTACTCTCATATTGACAACAGAAGCTATTAAAAATAGTTAAAATTAACATTTAGATTTAATTTATTAATATAATCATGATCACATATTTTATATTATTAAATCACTTTCAAAATGTAATTAAGTTGGATGTTTGTTTATGGTCACCTGAAAGGAGGAATACACAGGTATTAAGAATATTCTTATACTACAAATGTATGTGCTTAAGTCTCTTCCTTAGAATTTCAAGGCCAACGTAGCCACATTTTAAAGATAAAGGAAACAGAGTCAGTGATAACTCTACTGTCTAAAAATGCACATAAAATAAATGATAGGGTCAAGGTTCAAGCCAATGATACCAAGCTTCAAGAAGGTCATCTTATTATTACAGCACAGTCACTGTTTAAGGAACAATTAACCACAAGTCAGAAATTTAGGCAAGTATATTAATATGTAATGTTAAGCAATATGATATGAAATAATATTCCTGCTTTTGGAGTTAAAAAATCTTCATTTAACTATCAGCATTGTCACTAGCCGATACTATATCCTTAAGCAGACAAAGAAGGGGGAAGAGGAGGTAAAAAGGGGAGGAAAGTGAGATGATGCTATGGGGGGAGCACTGTACTATCACACCCAGAGAGTTATGTCTCCACAAAATCGGGAGTGGGCACACAGATCCCGCCGTGCAGCACCAAACCATGAGGGAAATGTAACCGCATAGAGGAATGTATGAAAAGATTGGGCCACAGGGTCGATGCCCGGTGTGTCAGGCAGGGTTCTCTTAGAGAAATAAAATTCAGGACACTAGTAATTATTTTTATATATTTATATATAAAGAGAAAAGTATATAAGATAAAAAGAGAAAAAGTTAACTATAATACAATACAGGTTGCTCAGTGCAACTCACTGGAAAAAGTTAGCTATAATACAATACAGGTTGCTCAGTGCAACTCACTGGAGTCCTCTGTAGAGCAATCCAGGCTATTGGTTACAGGCAGCAAACGGCAGAGCAACAGTCACCAACTATCAGCCAGATGACAGAGTCCAA
>PVJH01001167.1:50071-87243 GCA_004026705.1 Nesogale talazaci | reverse complement strand
ATGGTCCGAAGATCCAGAAGCAAGAGAGAGAGGGGGCGGAACCTGCGAAGCCCCTCCCACATCTGCCCCTCAACTCATCCTGCGCGCTCATTGGCTGTGCCGTCACAACAGATCCACCAATCTTCTGTGGCCATGTTGGCATAACAAACCTACCCATCACACCCGGTCAGATTCAAACTGACCCTAAGCCTACAAGTTTGTGCGACAGAGAACAACACTACATCTCTAGGTTGGGGAAGGGGCCCGACATGTCACACCCACATGGAAGAAAACCAAGAGGGAAAAGGAGAAAGGGACAGTCAGCAAACCAAGAAGGAAACAACCATGAGCAACTGGAGCAAAGCGAAGATGAAGAGCCCCTGAAGAGTCCCCGAAATAGACTTCGGCTTAGGAGGGCCCTCCTGGAATTCCCTCAGGACTAGGGGGAAGATAGTCATAAAGGTCAGTGGACAGATCTGGAATCATGTCTCAATCTTTTATTTTCCTACTGCTTGGTCCATGTCATTGATGGTTTACCCACTTATATAAGATAGACATGGGAAGCAAGTTCGAGGAGAAAGCAATGAGACCAGGGGTCCAGACAGGTCTTGAGGGAAGAAGATGGTGGGGGTAAGAAAGTGGTGAACAAACAATGCCATAGACCGGGGAACAACTGGGGAATTAAAATTAACAACAAGAAGGATACAGAGATCCTTGGAATGTTGGAGCTACAGTCATCTAGCTGAGAGGAAGTACCAAGAGGGGGAAGCAGGGCAAGGGTGATGGTGGACAGAAGGAAGGCAAAGGGAAACAGAGGAACGATGTAGGAAGAAAAGCTATGGATTGAGGAATAAGTATAAGTGTGTATATATGTAAATATATTAATCTATAAACTTAGAGATATTGGTCTGTGTACATATATTTATATGGCAATACACTGAGATAGTGGATGGACTTTGGGTCTCTGTTCATACCCTCCCTCAATATAAGAACCTTTGTTCTGACAACTGGCATTTTGTGATGCTCACCCTCCCAAAACAATCACTGAAGGCAAAATGGTTGTATAAGAAAATATGGTGAAGAAGACAGATTAAAAGACCTAGTGTGTAGGTTCTTAAAAGCTTGAAGTTAAACAAGTGGCCATCCAGTAGTGAAGCAACAAGCTCACATGGAAGAAAGCACACTAACTGGCATGTCATCATGATGGGGTAATAGTCACCAGAAGGCCCATAACAAACACACAAACATAAACATATTGTTGTGAATGAGGGGGTTCAGAGCAGAGACCTAAAACCCTTCTGTAGACAATGGACTATTCCACTACAGAGGAATCACAGGGAAGGGATGAGTCAACCAGGATACAGTAAAGCACTGAGTGAACACAATATTCCTCTGATCCTAGAGGCTTTCTCATGCCACCCCATCCCCATCAAGACTGCAGTGTTGCTTCTCACTCTGGACTCGACTGGAGCATGTACACAGATATAGATAAGAGATAAAAGTTCATGACACATTTAATTCAGGATGAGGAATGGGAATAGTAATACCAGAGGAGAGGGGGGAAGGGGAAGTGGAGGGAAGGAGGCAGGAATTGATCTCAATGATTGACACTTCGCCATACACTCCTCCAGGAGAAAGAACAACAAAAACCATGGGGGAAGGGACATAGCAGTCAGTATGAGATATGAGAACAATAATAATTTATAATCTATGAAGGATTCAAATTGGTGGAAAGTCAGGGAGGGAAAAAAGAGGAGCTGATACCAAGGGCTCAATAAAAAGTAAAAGTCCAGAAGAGAACAATGGCAACATATGTACAAATATGCCTGATATAATTGATGTATGGATTGTTATAGGGTTGTAAGATTCCACAATAAAATGATCTCTTACTATATAAATAAGTTCACTAAGACAACTTCTTTATTTATGAAAAGGAGATGGCACTAAATGTTTTTAAATCAAAGGATCACTCTGAATGTTAAGCAAAATAATCTATATATTGTATTCAAACTAGGGCTTGGCACATAGCAATGCTCTGCAAAAGCAGAAAATGCTCTCGGGTGACCAAAAGTGCCCCCCTGGGGACCACAAATAGTTAAGTACTCTAGTGAAAATACTGTAGCTGAAAGATTTCCAGTCCAAACACATCCATAGGTGTCTCAAAAGAGCTTTAGTGATATACTTCCATGAAACCACAGCCTTGAAAATCTAAGGAGCAGTTCTACTATGCAGCATCTAACAGAAAATATTGGTGTTCCCTGTCAAAATATAAGTAGAGCGATTGTAATCTCTAGTTTTCAATTCACATAGTATTTGATTTTGATGAAACTTTTTTTGAAATTGTATCTGGAGATTCTGAGATTCTTATGACAGCTAATGATATTGGTTAAAGTCAGCATTCTATCTTCTCTAATCACCACAAAACTCACCTTGAATGACCCTTTATATTGTCTTACAATTGTGTTGACTTGTCAAGTTGATTTGAATTCAAAGGGACTCTATTGGAAACCATAGGATTTTAAAGCTGTAATTTTAGACAGAGAGGTCTATAGGATCTCATACAACAACAACAACAACAACAAATTAAACTTACTGCCATTGAATCTATGCTGACTATTGGTAATCTTAGATGTCCAGAGCAAGATGGCTAGCTACACACACACACACACACACACACACACACACACACACACACCTGGATCCCTTTACAACACCTGGGGTAAAATTGACACAGAAGAAAGACCAGGCAACTAGTCATTGCAGAAAATAACATGAAAGGTACACAAAGCAAGGTCTCTATATCGCAGAGTCTGAAGTGTAACAGGAGAAAGGGACAAGCCTGGCAGACGCCCCAGGTTCCTCTGGCCTCTAACCAACTTAGGCCCTCCAACAAGCAGAGCTCCAGCAGGCATACCAAGTCATACATTCAACTAGTGCAAGGATCTCTCTGTGCTGTCACAGCAAGCAGAGCCTGGCTAACATAGTGGGACAATTACATAATTTACTGTCAACTTGAGTGAAGGGGTTTGATCTAGCCTGTCAATTAGGTCATAGTCAACGAGTTCTCTGAGTGCCCCTGGGCTTCTCCTGAGGTTTCTGGGAACTCCCATCTTCCTCCCAGAAGAGAAGACATTCCTTCTCCCTGTGAGGCATTCCTGTTGACAAGTCATACTTATGGAGTCAGAGCCCTGGAGCTGGGGGAGCAATGTGGAGATGCACACCAGCTCTGAGAGGTTTCCACTACCACAGGATCCACAAGACCTTCTATCCATTGACCTATTTACTGCCTGAATTCAGCATCAATACATGAGGTGCCTGAGTCTGAAGAGGAAATTATAGACTGGCCTCAAACATGGGTTAATATCATACTTTTGAATTTGCCAAGTATAAAAATGTCAAGTCAGGCAAGGCTGTGCTTGCTGAAGGGGTACAGAGAGATTGGTTCTGCCTGTTAACATGGTATAATGTGACTCAGAAAAATGACCAAAGGAAGGTCTGAATCTGCTTTCTGATGGAGCACAGAGAGATTTCAGTGCTGGGAATAGGTCTGGTTGAAGGCATGTGCATAAAGAATACCTAAGCCCTAATATCTCTCAATTTGATCTGGACTGAGCAAGGGTGTTTACTTAATATAATTACTCTTCATATAAAGCTCTTTCTTATATCTATCTGAATGTTTATGAATTGTTTCTCTAGTCCACCTGGACTAGCACACATAGCTGTCTTTCAATGCCGAGCCCTTTGCTGGCATTCCTACCATAATCCACCAGCAAACAGGACCTGCATAAGTTAGGCATTCTTTCTGTAACTCACTAGCAAGCAGGCCCAATGCTAACCAGTGGTGTAGACATTGTTTGGTGAAGGAATCCTGAAAGATATATATTCATATTGTTATAGGAGCTGAAACACTAAAGAATCCAGATTTTAAAGGTCTCATGTATAAGCATGTTAGACCAACTTGACTAGAGAAACAAATCCAGTAGCACTCTTATATGTCTAAGAAGAAGCTTTAAATCAAGAAGCATCTCCATATCAAAAAATTGTCCTAGTCCATCTCAAGGTCATAAATCCAATATTAAGCCCTACGTTCCTCTGCACACTGATGCAGCTTTATGCAGTGATGCAGAATGCAGGGTGATCCCAGGCTGGTGAGTTCAGATTGGTGGGAACAAGACAGGACTCTCGCAGCTCTTAGTCTGCAGCAAGCAGCGAGGTGAGAGTAGAGAGAGTTTCCAGTTTCCAGTTTCCAGTGCCATCAGAGTATAACTTTATTGACAAGTTTGAGTCCACCCCTTTACTTCAATGCATCTTCAAGTTGACATTAAACTCCCTAACAATGAGGGGGCTCACAATTTAAATAACAATATCAAAGGTAAACATTATTTAATTTTTACATTAGTTTAGAATTTCTTAAGTGGCCAATAATTGTTGTCCTTACTAAGAAACACCATAAAGGAGATTGATACAGTAAGTGGAAACTCCTTGATGATCTTATATGTATTCTGTAGACAATGTGCATGATGATAATGTTCTCATCAAAATTGTCTTTAAATTATGTTCATCTAAATTAATTTTCTTAATAAATGATAGCAGCCAAATGTGCAAGGCTATTTGGTGCTATTAAGTCTATGATTAAGAACATATTTATCATACCCCAAACTAATTAACTTGATTTACTAATTTTTTAGATTTGTGTACAACTTCCTGAAAATAAAAGTTCAAACAAATCTAACTGACATCTAACTTGTGATTTCACATTCTTTGCATATTGTATAAAATGCATTAACTCTCTATAAATCATTCTAACTATTCTTAGAGAATTTATGGTTAAAAGATCAGTATAAAATCAGTGAAGGTTTTACATGGAAGAGTTCTGATGGATGTTGTAGGACAATATATTGAAACAAATACTTCTGAAAGGACAGGCATCATCCCCCTTATTAGAAGTTGGTTAAAATGTACATTTTCTAAGTATGTAGAAAATAAAGAGGGAGTCTCACAGTGGGGTAAACAATTTTCTGCAAGCAACTGCTAACTGGAAGTCTGGAAGATTTAGAAGAAAAGTACCAATTCACTTCTCCAAAGGTCAACCATTGAAAATCTATGGAGTACACACATCTTGGGTTACATAAATAGGAACTGACTTGATGGCCATGAGCCATTGGTCAGCCTGTCTAATGACATGACATTTAAAAACATTAACTGATCAGCTAAAATTAAGATAAGATCCAGTAATAGAAAAATGTTAATGTGCAATAGCTTAAGACAATATCAAAATAAGAAAAGACCAGCAAAATAAAAGCTAGAGGGATCTTTCAGATCTTGGTAACATTTCCATCAAATTAACAGAGTGTATAAAGTGTTCTGTGCAAAAGAAAACTAAACATAAAGGTAGAAACAAATGATAGTAAAACTTTTGCATGGAAAATCACATATAAATATAAGCAACATAGACAAAAGAATAATATATGTATTAAATATCTATTTAAAAAACAGGAAAATATATTTAAAATGTTATAGGCAGTAGAGACAGTATCTGTTAAAATATGACAGAAGTTTTATAGTGCTAATATGTATGTCTTATAATAAAAATAAAAACAATTGAATATTCAGTAGAAGGAATGATAAGGAAAGAATTAAATTGTGCTTCGTGAAAGAAGCACAAATGAGTCATAAGCCTACTAAAGGATATTTAGTGACAAGTAAACAAAGGTATACACATCAGGAACAAATGGGTTTCTATGTATTCTATTGAATTAAAACAGCTTAGTATATTTAATACATACAGTGAACATGGTGTTAAAAAACCCTCACACACTGATGTTTGAACTATAAATTTTATACAAGAGTTCTATAAAATGTTTGGTAGCAGATAATAAGTATCTTAGAAGCAACATACCCTCTGACAAATATCTATAGACTCTGATCTATTAGAATAATCTAAGAGCAGACAAGACCCTGGGTCTTAAGATGGTCAGTAGAGTTATTTTTAAGAAGCACCAAAATTAGGAACAATGTATTATCAAGCATAAAATAAATATTCAAATATTTAATAGTATTTATAAAGTATAAAATACTTTACAGGCATTAAATATTTAGGATGCTAACTCATAATATGAAAATGTTTTCATATAATATCAAGTTTAAAATCAACATATAAAGTTGTAGTTACAGCATAATTTCATCTATTCTGTAAAAATAAGTATATATGGGAAAAATGGAAGCAAATGTACTGGAGTAGTTATAATTTTTATGAGACCAAGTGTAATTAATTTTTATAATCTCCAGTAGTTTCTATTTTTCATAATAACATTTCTGTGTAAGGAAACATATTTAAAAGATTAAATGTTTTGTAAACATTATGAAATAAAATATGAAAACCTACTTGCAGCTTAATAAGAACCTCCTTACACAGAGGCAAGAGATTGGCTTTCCACTAAAATCTCTTCCAAGAGGTTTGGGGAGTGAGAATTTTACTCACCAAAAGCTTGCAGCAAGAGCTGCTGACCCCAAACCCACGGGGTTCTGTCTAGTGTTTATAATGTCTACTTCTGCACTATGAAGCCACAGGAGCCAGAGCTGGACAGCTATAGACCTCAAACAAGGGCTGTGAATGTTTGCCTAATTTTAAGTGGAAGGCATTGTAATGATGTGGGGAAAATAGCATACATTAACTGACAATTATTTAATGGTTCAAAAGTGTAAACTATATGTTTTATGCTTTTGCTTCTTTCATTTCTATGGGAAAATGAGAATTTTAAAATACTAGGGTAGTATTCATTGAGAACCTCTTACGAGCTCTAAGTACGTGTCATCTTCACTGAGTTACAAGAGAATCTGACTAAAATCTAGCAGCTGACTATCCTCGCTTCTAGTCACAGAAATGTGTGGCAAGCAAAAGCAGAATCATCAGGGAATAGTTTCTAATGTTAGAAATGTAGAGTACCGTGAATATGAGACCCAGTGCTTATGACATGTCAGAATAAAAACAAAGCCATTGCTTAAAGTAAACATGTCCCCCATGCAATTAGTTGACTTATTATAGTTATTTTAGTGACCTACAAGTCTGATGAGAGAGTGATCAGTCTACTAAAGAAAAATTAGTTCATCTCCCACTTTATAGAAAAGAATGAGTATGATATGTGAAAGCTCAAGTTAGTGTCTCAGTTGTAGAATTCTCATCCTCCTTGGGGGAAACTGGGGTTGGATTCCCTATTGATGCCCCTCAGGTACAGCCAGCAAGCATCTGCCAGTGGAGGCTCATGTGTTGCTTGAAGGCTGCACAGGTTTCAGTGGTGCTTCCAGATTAACAAAGACTAGAAAGAGAGACCTACAGTGCAGTTCTGAAGACCTTCAATGAAAACCCTAGGGATCACAATATGCCCGTTCAAAACCAATGGCATAGGACAGGACACCATTTTATTCCACTGTATATAAGGCATTTATAAGCAGACCTGACATAACGTTGTGACATCTCAGCTCTGAGCATTTTTTATTGGCGTTTACAACTTGGTAACTTCCTTAATAAGCCTTTCACCCAAGAAGCTTGCCTGTGAGTTGTGTTTAGTCATTGCAATAGACACTAGAACCTAGAGAAGAACATTAATTGTGACATCAAACTGTCTAAATTACTTTAAGATATTTTCCACTGGCCATAGCAAAGGCATTTTTAGACCAGCATGAAGGCAAAAGTGTCCATTATCTAGTTCCTCTAAAGGTTTACCTTGACTGCAATCTCCGTCTGGGAATAGTACCACCCTTCACCCACTGGCCAAACTTCAAAATATAAAGCTATACCAAATATCTTCTACTTTACCGTCAACATCCCACCAGTCACCAGGTCATTTTCTTGTCACTTACATAATGCTTAAATATGTGCCAACACTCCATTTCCTGCATTGTGTCCTTAGCCAAACCTCTTGACAGTCCTTGCCCAGGATACTAAAGTTACTTTCTAGCTAAAGTTTTCCACTTCCTTTCTGGTATCTGCGTTATTTTTAATGCAATGCTTCTACTTCCAGAGAGAACTTCTTAAAGTGAGCTATTTAAAAACTTTCAGTTTGGCTGAGCCCCAGTGGCATAGTGGTTGAGTGTGGGACGGCGGCCCACTGGCTTGGCAGTTCAAATAGAGCAGCAGCTCTCCAGGAGCAAGGCTTAGCCTCCTATTCCCACCAGAGGGCAGTGATGCCCCCCCAAAAAAAATCCCTAAAAACTTTCAGCTCTATCTGTTTATCATGATAATAAATCTAACCTTCTAGCAGAGTAGTGAAGTATCATATCTTGTCTGAGACTATATTTCTAACCTCATCTCAGCCACTTTTCCTGTTCTTACAACCCAAACACCAGTTATTTAAACTATTTTTGACTTATCAAGTATATAATACTGTCTCAGGACCATATATGATTTTATACATTTTCTTCCATTTGCTTAGTAACACCTCTCTCCTTTCAACCCATCCTTGCCCAGGTAAATTATGGTTTCCTTCAAAAATTGCAGAATTCCACTAAAGTCTTTGGCTAATACCTCTTTTGTCTTTCTCTACACGTGTGTTGGTTCTTTGTCTCAATATCCCATTCAGCTCCGTGTTAACCATTGTGTAACTGTTCTTATAATGAGCAATAAAAAACATGAAAACAAAAATACAAATGTGTTGCTATTAATTCTAATCATTGGAAAGTGCATGCATTTTAGAGTAGAATTAGTCCATATGACTTTGTTTGACTTTTGTGATATGAACTACCATACTTTTCATAGTCAAACACAAAGTAAATATTTTACTTGTATCTTTCTTCACAAATATAGCGACAGGTACTTGCTTGCCCAATCTAATACTTAGCAGGCCACATGTCACTATTATATTCAGGATCAAGGCTGAAGATGTTTTTATTTATTGGAACTTTTGGCACGTGAGAAAAGTTGGAAGAAAGGAAGCCAGAAGAAAGAGAAACAGATAACTTTAGACTTTACATATCAAATTATCTAAAATAGAGTCACTATGACACTAATATCAGTACTCAAAAATGGCAATATAAATATACCTATTGTCTGAACATTTGAAAAAAAAATCACATCCAAATGAGCTAACTCTGCAATGAAGGGAATGTTTCCTCAAGAAACAAATGATTTCTTGGCTGGTGATCATGTCCAGTATTACACACATAAAGGAAATGTCTGCCTTAAGGATTTAGAGATGGTTACTCATCTTTAACCAGAGTCTCATAATGTAAAGTATATAAAAATGTCCTGGAGGCTAGATAGTACCTTCCAAAATGAAAGAACTGAAGCATATTACCTGAGACAATATATGTACAAAACCAAAGACGAAATGATGAAGAGGAGGATGTAGACTAGGACCGTGATCATTACACCAGCAATTCCTGGCTGCCCGATTCTTACAAATGTCCAGTAGAGCTTTGCTGCATCCGCTACAGAAGTCTCCCCATTGTGTGCAAACCGCTGACAAAATAAATTCAGAGTAAAACACGTTGATAATAATAAGAGCTGAAACACCAACTTAAATTAATTTCAATATACAAAGGTTGAATGATGCCTTAAAATGATTTCGTTTTCAAGCTAGATACTGAAGATCACTCATTTCTCAATTTACTAGATAAAATAAACTTTTTGCATGGTTGAGGTACTAGGTTTTTTGTTTGTTTGTTACTCATTTCCTTATAAGCTTTAAACTACACGGATCTTTTGAATCTGTGATGTAACTAACATGTCTTATTTGGTTCTTCATAACTTTTGAATATAAAGAACACATGATATGAGAAAATTGAAGGTGGTCAGGGAAATGTTTCATTCTTTAGGAAACAGATTTGTTAAGAAGTTGACTTTCACTCTGCACAAAATGGGTGTCTTATCTTGGGAACTTACACCAAGGTGATTTAGGCTCTTAGACATAAACTGGAAAGCCAACACTGATATTAGGTCAGTCTCAAAGTAAACTGAGAGCAAAGGCAAGCAAAAACTTATCCTATGTTGGATTAGGAATTAGTACATTTGCAATGATATATTTAAAAACAAAATGTGAAGGGCATGAAATGTAACATATGATATCTTTGACCTTTGGGTTTATAAAAAATGCATATATTTTAATTATGACTCTCATCAAGTGGAAGTAATATGTGATAGAAATAAGGGATCTTTTCTCTAATGGAAAAGATGGGAGAGAATGTTCTTTTAAAACTAACAATTACAGTATATAAACTTGAAATGCTAAAAGCACTTTAAAAATAAGTGAATCTAAATCACATCTATCAAGATGAAAACAGAATCTGAAGAGATTAATGCAGGCTTTCTCTACACCAAAATATTCTGTGTCTCAGCAGCCTCTTCCTTTGCCAAAGCACACTCTTGTTAAAAACAATTTTATATTTTATACTCTTTAACTGGACTGTCTATAAAAGGAGTGTCTGTTATGAGGCTGTAAGGAACATTTTATAAGGCTATCGTATAATTCTTCTACTTCAACTCTCACTTTTTTAATCTTTCTGAAATGTGGAAAACTAGAAATGGGATTCATTAGTGAAACAAACAAACAAAAATGCAATAGTTGATGCTGACAACATCAGGGATGCAAAAGCTCTTAGTCATTTTCTACCCATATGTGTTAAATATCTATGGTATGTCATACTTCAACTATACAAGTGTGAATAAAATAAACAGAAAGGCATACTCCCTTGGATCTTACATTAAGTAAAGGAGAGGACAAACAGTCCAGCAAATAATAAAATCACATGGATAGTAAATCAGATGGCAATATTGTGAAGATGATATAAAACATGAAAATGTTATCAGTGGGATGAATAAATATTATTGTCAGACTTTGTGTAAAGGTTTAAGGTAAGTGAAAGAAAAAGGTTAAATAGCATTCTTCATACACTCTCATACTATGTTTGTGTGTATATACTTGATTCCCAATTTGATTTTACACTCATGGTGGAACCATGATGGCAATGGCTTTCTTACTCTGTTTTAATTATTATTCACAGAGCTTAACTTCCTCACTTCAAATAACCCCCAACTTTTTTATGTATGATACATTAGAATTTTCAAAGTTTATTTACATAGAAAAATGTCTGTACCAACATGCTTTTCTTTGTCCAACATTTATCTAAGATAGAGATAACAAA
Source organism: Nesogale talazaci (assembly GCA_004026705.1). Taxonomy (NCBI): domain Eukaryota; kingdom Metazoa; phylum Chordata; class Mammalia; order Afrosoricida; family Tenrecidae; genus Nesogale; species Nesogale talazaci. The sequence goes on along the minus strand of PVJH01001167.1, from coordinate 76,125 downwards.
TGACAAGAAGAGGACCTGAGCCTTGCTCTTCCAGACTCCAGGTTGGCCTTCTTTCTATCACCCTACAGTTGCTTTTAATGGATTCTCAAGAATGATTTTCTGACTAGGGGATGCTTGAATTCTATCTCTGTTTTAAATTTGGTCTCGTGCTTGCTATTTTTATTTCACCATCCACATTGAGAACATACTGTATTTACATATAAATAATGTGTGCATTATATAGCTTTTACAAGCCATGCAACCCCCATTGTAGTTTTATATGAACACCATGCATGTTACATATAGGACATGCAATAGTTATGTTGAATCTTCTGCATCCTACATCAAGAGTATATATAGTAAATACAGTATACTATAGTATATATAGTGCATTGATTGATGAAAAAATTTCATTGAGTTATTTCCTCTATTATCCAAGTTGAGGGAGAGAAAATTTTTATAAAGTCTATGAAATCATTGACATTTCTGTGGAATGTATTCCCAACCTCTGAGTCAGCAAACAGAGACACCTATCAAGATTTCCTAGTGACATCTATTACTAGCCACTAAATCTTTCAACTTCACACCATTTTAGCTGCCACATCCCATTTTAGATTATTATGACAAGATGAATTCAAAACAGAAAATTAATATATTTTAACACCTTTTTAATATGACCATGACAAAATGAATCAAAAAATAGAACAGATAAATAGACTTAGGTCACCACACTGGGCCAACTGACCTGGATCAAGCAAAAAAATCTTAATCTTTGCCTGCTAGAAGGAAGAGTTGCTGTGCTCGCTTCGGCAGCACATATACTAGAAGGAAGAGCTGAAGGTCATGGAGGTAGGAACTTGGGCAACATTAGTCTCGGGTGACAGTCTCTCTTCGAGAACCAATATACAGTTGTGGTTTTCAGATCCTAACAAGCATCAGGACGACCAGGCTTGTTATGGCACACATTTCTGGGCTCCTTTCCATGGTTTTAATTCAGTAGATGGGATGTGGGTCCTGGAATTTCTCATTTCTATCAAGCTTCCAAGTGAGGACATTTCTATTGGCCTGAAAACCACATTTTGAGAACCACTGCTTCTCTAAATTAAGTGAGCTCTCTAAATTAAATGATCTACATGGTCAGAGCCACCTAAGGAGACGTAGCAGCCCTGTGGTTCAAACACACCAGTTGCTCCATGGGAGAAAGACGAGGTTGTCCTGGAAAAGGTGAGAGTTTCAGGAACGATGTTTGGACATTTGATTTAACAGGTCCAGTGGCAAGTTCCAGAATTTTCATTACTAGAATTACCCAGATGCACCAATCCTGCTGATTTGTAGAATATAAAAGACTTTAGAGCAATACTTTTGGTTTAAGATAGCAAAAATTGGTGGACAGCTACAATGAAGTACTATGGATTCTAATTGTCAAGTCAATAATTGTGTAGGCTTGGAATGTGCTTTTAGCTTTTCTTTTCAAATGGGAAAAGAAATGGGAGTTTATGTTGAGTTCTTTCAGGTACCAAGTATCAGAACTGGTTTTAAAAAGGTCACACTAGAGACTACTTTCCTATCAACTGCCTCAGAGGTTCCAGAATAAATTTAGATGCTAATTTTGACAGCTGCCTTTGGTACACTGGACCAATTGACCATCAATCTTCCCACAAGACTGAATTTGGGATAAGGGTAGTAACTCAGTGATTGCAGACATTCCTTATGAGCAGAACTCAGGAGATTATGGAACAGCTGCTCTTCTCCCCAAATGGCCTCCCATGGGGCATTCCGGGAGGCTCTGTAGCAGCACCCGCCTGCCTCATATGAGCATCAGTCCCTTTGGGAGGAATTGTGGAATGCCAGGGATATGATCTCTCCAGAACTCCGAAAGCACTCCTCTGTACATCTCCTGCTCAACAACCCTTGACAACACAGTCTCCTTATGAGCCAGCAATATGCAGTCAGAAAGCAGTAGGAATGCGAACATCATCCAACTGGCTCTGGTTCAATTGTCCCAGAGTCAAAGGGAAACGATTCAGCACAGTGGGAAAAAAAAAAAAAAAACTTGGAAAATAGGGAGAAAACAAATTATTTTTTAAATAAATTATTTTTTAAACAAAAGACTCCCTCCTCCAATATATGCTAATATGTTTAATGACAGGACAGTCTCAAGAGGCAGTCACATGCCATCTTGTGAAAACAAGCCATGTGAAATCTGCCTTTCATGTATGAAGAAGTTTTCCTTGGACTGTGAGTCTAACTCTGATCCCTTGCAGAAGGCCTGGAAATGTTATACATTGGTAACCACGATGCTCATGGTTCTTAGGTCTCTTGAATGATATTAAATGATCTACATAGCCAGTCAATAGATGCATGTGTCTGCGGTACCAAGCATTTGTAGGAGAAGGCAGAAAGAGGCAGCCACCAATCCCGCGTGAAACCAAAGACTTGTGGGATTAGCATCAAGGTCTCAATCAGTCCAGAAGAGGGTCTCAACTATGGCCCATGGACCAATATGGCCCACTGAGGACATTCATCTGGCTCACCAGGTGTTTTTGTCACTGCTCCCATCCTGCTTAGTAGCTCACTCACCCCAGGCCCACATTGTTTGTTCATAGTTTTTTGGGTTTTTTGAAACTCTAGTCTGGCCCTCCATTGGTCTGAGGAACAGCGAACTGCCCCCCTGTTTAAAAAGTTTGAGGACGCCGGGTCTACAGTCTAGGAAACCCAAGACCCATCAGCAACTGGAAAACCAGCTTAAACATTCACAAAGGGAAGAGAGGTTTCCGTACAGTAAGTCACTTAGGTTCCTGTTACACTCAGTGCACCCTGAGGCCAGTAGCACCTGCATCACCCAGAAGTTTGTTAGAAATGGAATTAATCAGGTCTTACTATAAGAACTATGATTTATATTTTACATTTAATCGAAAGTAAAGTTTCCATTATTAGACTGGTCTGAGAGAGAAAAAGAACAACAAAAACAGGTTCTGCAGAACTTGGAACTCTGCAAAAAGTACTTAGGCCAATAGCGTTATAGATATTATTTGGAAAGCAATTTGGCCTTGAGTTCTTTTTTTTTCCCCTGCACATCTTGTTGATTGACCTGGCCCTTAGTTCTAAAAACAAATTATTGACAGTGAAATCAATTTCAAACGCAGGTAATGAGTCCAGCATATCAGTTTAGTGATATACTTGACACCACAGACGTAGTCTAAACCTAAAAACTATGGGACTTGTAAAATTTCATGGAAAATGGGATTAAAAGTCAGTGAGATTTTTTTTCAGGAACTGTCTCACATTCCTCGTGAATATCATGTTTGTCCATTGATTGAGTTCTGTCTTATGACAACCTTTAGAGGGAGCTACAAAAAGTTTATGGAAAATAGAATTTAAAGATAATCAAACTTTCCTGCTAGTGCCTTGAAGTCCCCTGACACGTACAAGAGCGTGAATTCTGCCGGGTACAACACCACCCTCATGTTAGCAGCCATGTTCATGTTAATTGCTGTGGCTACTGAGTCAATCCATCTAACATAAAGTCTCTTTCTCCCTTATTGACCCCCTGCTTTACCAAACACTATGTCCTACTATGGTAGTTACATAATCTGGTGTCAATTTGGAACTTGAGAGAATTAAAAGTAAAGGGATGAAGTCTAGTCTGTCTAGTCTAGACAGTCTAGTCTAGTCTAGTCTGTCAATCAGGTCATAGCCAGTGAGGCCTCTGTGTGAGGCCTGAGAATTCTGGGAACTACTCTGGTATTTCCTACTTTGAGGCAGAAGACACTTGTCTCTCCCTGCCCATTTCTTGCAAGAAATCCATGGGCAGAAGCCGCATGAACCTTCCCTGATGAAGCCCTGGGTGCTAGAGAAGCCCATGGAGACCCCTGTCAGCACTGAGATGCTTACAACACCACTGGATCCAAAGACTTTCTACCCACTAGCCTGTAAATCATCCTGTATTTGGCATCACTGCAGGTGTCCCATGAGTCAGAAGAGAACTTTATAGATTGGTATAGGACATATGGGCTAATATCAGACTTACAGGCTTGGACTGGTCTAGGTTGGGATGCTTTCTTAATATACAATTATCCCTTATATAAAACTCTTAGACATGCACATCTTACTTCAGTAGAATAAAATATTGCATTGGAAAATCTGCTTCAAAAGACCTCTTTAAAGTGATAAAAAACAGAGCTGTCACCTTAAAAAATAAGGTGAGCATGGCATTTGGTGATCCATGACATTTTCAATTGTCTCATATGCAAAGGATAGATAATACATATGGAAAATCGAAGAAGAGTTTATGCCTGTGAATGATCTTGTTAGCAAAAACTATAAAATACTGGTATTCCATGGACAGCCAGAAGTAGTAAAACTGTTAAAGCACAGCCACAGTGTTTTCCTTATACACAAAAAATTGCTAAGACTTCATCTGACATACTTTGGACTTGTCGGGAGGAATCAATCACTAGAGAAGGACAATATGCTTGATAAAATAGGTGGTCAAGGAAAGAGAGGAAGACCTTCAATGAGATGGACTGACACAGATCACAATGAGCTCAAGCCAGCAACTGTTGTGGAGAAGGGACAGGACTGAGCAGTGTTGGTTCTGTGGTACAAAAGGGTCACTATGAGTCAGAATTAATTGATGGCACCTAACCATAAGGACCAACAATAGATAAAGATGCACATATAAATATTGCTATAGGTGTAGATCATTTCACTGGTTTTCATCTTCTAGAGGCTCCATTCTAAGAGCACCTACCCACCCTCTCATTTGGGGATATATTTTATAGCCAGATCTGCTTTAGGGAAATAAAATAATTAGAACTGCAATTTCCCCCCTTCTCTTTGCTAATTAAAGTTCTCTGAAAATTTGATAACCATAGTTAAAATGTTTTCGATCTTGGATAAATCCATTATTTGCAATATCTTTAATCTTGTTTTGATAAGTTGATCTTAAGATTTGGGATGCCCAAATGAAACTTAGATAAACTACTGAATTACAGGTTGTGGTTGTTTTCAGCAGCCAGGACAGGAGAGCATGTCCCACCAAGTTCTGTGTGTACGGGAGCTGTATGTGCTCTTGAATTTGCCCATCTGTTTACCTGACCTGTCATATGCGGCTGTCCCTTGAGCAGTTCTCAAGCTGTCTTCTCTGGTCAACAGCGTCAACATCTCCTGGGAATAGCTTGCTAGAAATGGAGATTTGTGAGCCTAACTCCAAATTTATCCAAAGGGAAAATCTATTGGTGTGGCCTGGTAATTGGTGTTTTAACAGGAATTCTGGAAGATTCTTATTCAGGTCAAGGTAGTACTCACTAGAAAATTTGAGGCCTTGGAAATATAAACTATAAAGATAAGATATGTCAACAAATTCACATAAAATATGATATAGAGATAAAGATATGTCAACAAATTCACATAAAATATTTATTCTAATTTTGCCTTAAGCTATATCTCCCAATTCATTAGTTATCTACAGCCATCAAGTTAACTCTTAATCACCCTATATGACAGAATAGATCTGCCTGCTTTGGCTTTTCGAGATTCTAAAGTTTTACAGGAGCAGACAGACCAATCATTTCCCCCCAGAATGGTTAGTGAGTTTGAACCGCTGACCTTGAGATTACCAGAAAAACACTACACCCCAGGACTCCTAAAATTCACTAGAAAATTAAAGTTGAATCAAATAAATGTCACCAAGGTGGCAGGTATTAAATTTCACAATAAGATAATCTGACTCAGACTTACAACGAGAAATTTTGATAAAATTTAAAAACACACCTGCTTTAAAATTAAGAAATCTGGGCTTTAGTTCTACTTATTGCGTGTAACAGCTATGTGGCTTTTGCCTTGCTATTAGGTGTCTGATCTCTCTTAATTCAAAAATGAAAAGATTAGTACTTATTCTAATAGCATACATAATTACTTTACCTAACAATTTATAAATAAGTATGCAGATAAATTGTGTGAAGATGCTTGAAAATACAAACTACTCCTCAAATAGTAGAATGCTTATTAATATTTTTTGCACAACACCATGTTCATTTTTCATAATATATGTAAAACTTTATTTTTTGGAGTAAATCACACTGCTTTTATCACTTTGTACGTATTATTAAAGGTAAAATAATTGTTTAATGGAATTATTTTAGACTATTATTTGTAAATGTTTCCAGAGCTCTCTTCTATTTATTACAGAGTAATAAGTATTCTATCATAAAGCAGATAGATAAAATACTTAAAGAATTACAGTGAAAAATAAAGAATTAAAGTAAAATTATTTTGCATAAAAATTTGGCTAGTTTCATTTTAAAGTTATTACAAATAAACTTTGTAAAATGCATTTCTGAATAAACTACAAATAAGCCTTATTTGTAATAATTTTTAAAGATACCATTTAGCTTGGACTTAATAATCAACATACTTCCTATTTGTTTTTGACATATTTATTTGGCATCATTAAACTCACTTACAATGATTGAGTTAAAACTCCATGATTTTCAGTAGGAGGAAAGTTGAATAACTTCACTTTAAACTGAATATCAAATTGTCCATGGCGATTGAAACTGCACATGTCACCTGACGCATGGACTGAATATCACTTCTACGTCAAGGACTCACACCAGATTCTTCTAGCTCACTTACCCCCAGCATCACATCCACTATCAATACTGCCAGTGGGTCTAGAACCGTCCAGATCCCCATGGCAATGATGAGCTCTGACAACACGTCAGGGCAGGAGGCAAAGAGTAGCTGCAAGCCCCGTCTGAGCAGAAGGAGAAGCAGCATCACTGCATTCAAGGTTAGCGGCCCCACGACAAGCAGAGGCAACTCTTCTCTGAGGCGAAGTGAGGAAGCTGGGTAACACAGCTCAACCGTGTGAGGGTGAAAATGGAATCTGTGTGGAACGAAAGCAGTTACACGTGTGAAAACCAGAGGGTTTACCCCAGATACCAGACATACAAGCTTTTAAAGAGTGGTGTGAAATTTTTTCTTAGCTTATTTAAAATGGAAAACTTGGCACAAAGTTTAGAAATGAAATCATTGCCATTGAGTCGGTCCTAACTCATGGTAATCATTTGTGTTAGAGTTTTCTTGACTGTAGTCGTCATAGAAGCAGATTGCCAGACATTTCCTATGCAGCACACCTTGATGAGTTTAAACTGCAATTCTTTAGGTTAGTAATACAGTGCAAAGAGTTTTCACCAGGTAGGGATCTTGGCACAAAGTAGGTACTGAAAAAGTTTAGTCTTAGCTGACTTTATCTTTTCTCTTAGTACTACCTCATCCATTGACTATAAAAACCAAAACCACAGCAGCTGTTCCTGAGCTGCTGTCAACCCAAGATAATGTCATAGTACAATGGGGATCTCTAGATAGGATTTTTAGGGCTTCTAGATAGGATTTAGAAGCAAATCGCTCTCTCTTTCTTTTGGGGAGCCCTAGAGTGGGCCCCAACAGCATACCTTTCATTTAGCATCCAAGCATTTCACTGTTTCCCCCCTCAACTCTGCAAGTTGCTAGAAATCCATTGGTGGTATCTGTGTCTTAGCACAGTACCAGTACCTGTTCTAAGTTGAATTAAATAGTTCAAAGAGATGCACTGATGTCGTAGTCCCTACACCTGCAAAGAAGACCTGTTTACATAGGTTTGGACATGTGATCAGTTAAGTTAAAAGTGTTCATGTGAGATTTGGGTGGAACTTCATCCAACCTGAAGAGAATAAATACAGAGAGAACCACAAGGACTATAGCCACTTGACAGACATTGGAGTAATACAGTTGCAAGTCAAGGGTTCCAACAACTACCGGAAAGTAGGAAAGATATGTAGATCAGAAGAAATCAATAATCTCCAGATCAAAATAAACCTACTAAACCTATAATTTTAGACTTCAAGGATTCAGAACTGTAAGGCAATATATTTCTAATGTTTCCAGCAACCCTGTTTGTGGTAATTTGATACAGCAACACTAGGAAGGCAAATGCAATGCTTAACATAAAATAAAATCAGGAAGTGCTCATTCTTGCTATTCTTATTGTCATGTCACACAATGAAGATGCAATGTGACACTGAGCTGATGTATATGTCAAACCTACCAAGCTAGACATTAACCAATGAAACACCCTACAATATCTTGGTTCCTCAGTTACTTTCAAAAGTTGCCTGAGCTTTACTGTTAACATATTTTCCAGGCTAATTTATTTTACTGAAAGCAAAGATGCTTTGAATACCTACAGATAAATATTGAAGACTACAACCTTCAAAATGGATTATACCTCAATATAAAAAAAAATAAAATCCCACCAATCGGACCAAGATGCAACATCATGATAAATGGAGAAAAAAATGAAGTTGCCAAGAATTTCATTTTACTTGGATACACAATCAAGGTCCCTACAAACAGCAGTCAAGAAATCAAAGTATTATGTTAGGCAAAGTTAGTGCCAAAGATCTCTTTAAAATGTTTAAAAGCAAAGATGTCATTTTGAGGATTACAAGGTGCTTGAAAGAAGCCATGGCATTTCCAATCACCTCACATGCATATGAAAGCTAAATAAAGAAAACTACCCATGCATTAATGCATTTGAATTGTGGTGCTTGCAAGGAATATGGACAAGATTGTAGACTCACAGAAAAACAAAAAAGTACAGCAGGCTTCTTCTTAGAAGTGAGAATAGGGAGACTGCTCACATACTTTGGATCTGTAATCAGAGAAGGCCATTCATTGAAGATATACCTCATGCTTGGTAAAGTGGAAGGTAGAGAAAATAACCTAAATAAGGTGGATTGACACTGTGTTTTTAAGAGTGGGTCCAACATAGCTACATTTGTAGAGATTATGCAAAGCCGGGTGATGTTTCATTCTTCTGTAATAGGGCTACTATGAGTCAGAACTGACTTGATCTAACAACAATTGATAAAGAAAGGACATTTTTTTCAATCCAAATGTGTGTTTTGAGAAGACTTGGATCATAGAGAAAGAAAAGAAGGAAGGAAGAAAGAAGAAAGAATAGAGATAAAGAAGGGAAGATGAAAATGAGGGAGAAAATGTGCAGATAAATCCCCTTAAAATGCAGCTATTTGATATGTATGGACTTGCCTGTTTCATAATAAATTCATTGTGACTTAATTTCAAAAGACAATCAAAATCTACAGGTGTGCATTTATATTTAATATATACACATACACTATTTTTACAAAGTCTTAAACTCTTCTTAATTGAAAATATGCACACATCTTCATTTTTATCAGAACAATCTACATTTGAGAATTTACCTATAGTGGTATCTATATCTGTCTATAGAATCTATCGAATCATATTTAGAGAGAGAGAACTTTAAAAGTGTCACCCATCCCAAAGACAATGTCACAGGAAACTGTCCACACTTGGGTGTAATTATTTGCATTTAATTAGAAGAAGCAACCTTTGCTTCCCTAAGCAGAGGTGATCAGTTGACTTGCCTTACCCTGAAAACACCTGCAGCCTAAGTTACTCTGATAAAATCAAAGTGGAATAAAAGACTGTCACTAAATTCTTTTTTGGTTTCTTCTCAGATAATATTGGAACATATTTTAATATTCTAAATTTAAATAAATATTGGTATACCTACTATGGATAATTCCATAAAATGAGAATGTAAGTGTACCAAGAAATTCTGGTTTCTATGTAAAGACATTTTCATCTTCTGAAATGGACTTGCATCTCAGGCCTCATCATAAATGGATAGGAGACGAGTTTTTACTTTCACTTGGCTTCTAGAGATGAACACACATTTCTTGGACATTCAGGGAAAAGCACTCACTTGGTAACAGGTGTTGAAATGGCCTTGAGGAAAAACCATTGGCCTAGGTAATGCAAGTAGAGCCTCAGGAACCAGAGAGAAGCCAGAAGCAAGATCATGTACCAGAAGCTCTGGCTTCGCCATTGAGCTAATCGAAGGTTTGAACACACTGACATCAGCACGAAATGGAGATGCTTGGAGAGCTTTCCAGATCCTTTCTTATCAGCAGAAGAGCTAAAAACAAAGAAACAATAGATAACATCTGGGCATCATGAACAACCCAAAGTGCAATCTTTTGAGAATGACCACGAAGATATCAGGCTACAGAGAACAAACCAATCGCACTGCTATAGAGTCAATATGGACTCCTAGTGTGCCCCTATGGCTTTCTGAGGTTGTATCTGCTCGAGGGGAAGAGAGCCCCGTCTTTCTCCCATGGAGGGGCTGATGACTCTCAACCAGGAAGATTCCAACCCAGTTCGTATCCACTCCACTAACAAGGCTCCATGAAGACACCCGGCAAGTAAGAAGGAATGAAACTATGTATTTAGTAATTAGAGGAAAGTGAAGGACTATGGAAATGTCTTAATACAGTTAACTTATTTTTAAGTCCTTGATATTTTATACATTCCAACTTATCTTACCTATTCCCTTCTCTTGTACTATTAGCCAAATAAAATGTTAATATCTAAACAACAGAACTAGCTAGATAATTTTATGCCCACCTTGAATTTGTGTGGAAGTGCAGGGGCTGAGTCCAAACTGTCAATCAGGTCACAGCCTGATGAAACCTCCTTGTGTGTGTGGCCGGCCATCTTATAAGAAGACACTGGGAACTTTCCTCTCTCAATCTCTCTCTGTCCCTCTTATTTCATGGTTGCTGGAACAGTGCCTGCAATAGTCCAGGTCCAGGACTGGCCCCCTGTAGGCCACTCAGCCCTGACAATTACTGGTGCCCTTCCATGTGTCCACCTACTTCAGATCCGTTGAGTCTGCACCCATTGGCCTGTGATCCTCCTGATTCTGCTTCCCTTTTCTGCTTCACAACTTGCAGTCTGAGGAGGGACTTATAGATGAACATCCATTTCATGAATGTAGTTGAGATGGACTGGGATACTTGCTTGGTAAATAATTATATCTTGATATAAAGCTCTTTCACACACACATAGGAGCATCAGATTCTGTTTCTCTAGATTGTCTTATTTAACCCACAATCCAGTTGTTGTCAAGTTGATTCCAACTCATGGAGGCCACATGTGCGTTAGAGGACAACTGTGCTCCATACGGTTTTTATAGCAAAGTTTTTGGAAGTAGATTGCCAGGCCTTTCTTCCGGGCTACCTCCAGGTAAACTCACATCAACAATCTTTAAGTTAGCATTAACATTTGTTCAACCCAGGGGATTTTTTAATAAAATATGTTGAATTATTTGTACATAACTTTAAGGTTTACTATTTCATTTTTAGCCTAAAATTATTACTTTATTAATATTATTAACAATTAATAATTTTATCACCACTAGTAATTGGAGCCCTTGTGGTGTAGTGGTCACAGGCTTTAGCCACAAGGTAAGCAGTTTTAAACCAACAGCTGCTCCATGGGAGGGTGATGGGGCTTTCTACTCCCATAAAAAGTTACAGTCTTGGGCTGAGCCCTGGTGGCATAGTGGTTGTGTGTGGGACTGCGGCCCACTGGATGGAGGTTCGATTCCAGCTCCACAGAGCAAAGGCTGAGTCTCCTACTCCCACCACCTGAGGGCAGTGATGCCCCCCCCAAAACAAACAAACAAACAAACAAACAAAAAAAGTTACAGTTGGAAACCCCCAGGGGAAATTTTATCCTGTTCTCTGGGGCTGCTATGAGGAAGCATTGATTCTGATGGAAGTGAATTTGGTTAGGGTTTATTTAATAGACAAAAAAATAGAGTTTCTTTTAGTGTGACTTTTTATAACAGTGGTCTCATACTCACAAAGTAGCTATCCTTTTGTGGTTGACTTATTTAAATCAGCATAATATCCTCCAGGTTTACCTATAATAAGAGATGTTTCATAGACTCATCACCAATCTTTAATGTTGCTTCATGTTCTATTGTGTTATGCACTATAGCTTGTTTATCCACTCTTCTATTAGTGGGGATACAGGTTGTTTCTCGCTTGTTTGCTATTGTAAATCATGCACATATATAAAAATTCATGCACATATATTCATTTGTATCATAGTCTTATTTCCCTAAGATATGGGGCAGGTGTTGGTGCAGGGCAGTGATTCATGTACTGTCAACACACTCCCATTTTCAGGTGACTCTGGTAAAGAAAAGGTGGGGGAGATACTCATGGGGATCTTGTGAGTGTGTGTTGATAAGATTCATTATGATTGACATCATGCTGTATGTAAAATAACCTTCTTAGAAGCAGGACAGGGGATATCAGAATCAGCAAGACCCAGAAATGGAGGACGCCCTTTGGACCCTGAGATTCTTGGGCTGGGCACTTAATGGGGGGGATGTGGGTGTTCTGATGCACAAAGCATGAGCTGGCAATTTTCTAGTTCAGCTTTACTGTAGCGGATGCCTCTAGGAACTGAATTTGGGAGCTGGACTGCCTCACCCACAAAGCTTGTGCTGAGTGCCTGAGAGGTGAGGGGTAAAGTGTAAGAGCATGCTCTTTGCCGTTATTAGCAGCCCTGAAAGAACCTTGTGATCTCCTAGGTGAATCACTGCCTCAGACACATTTTCACCTGCATTGTCACCTGTGAACTTTCCCAGCAGACCCTGTGACTGTGAACATTCTCTAGTTATTCGGTGTGGCCATTTCAATGAAATATTAGAACCCAGCTATAAACATATTGGAATCTAAGTATAAAAAGATGAGTCTTTCTACCCCTAAGAAGAGTTCCAGTCTTGGAGAGACACAGAATCTGTCTACCCTGTCCTTTGGAGTCAGTATCAATTGCAATTGAATCCATGGCTGTGAATTGAACTATAAAAGTAGAGAATATTACACGAGACTGAAAATTTTGGATTACTATTATTTACATGGTATTTTTATTTCTAGCATATTAATGAAGCAACATACTGTTTTTCCATAGTGGTCCTTGTGTTGTCTTAATATTCTCCACTTGATCTCTAGATTCTAATATTTATTGCAATAGCTACATAGAACTCACAGACAAAACTCATGATTGGGGGTTTATGAAGGAAGCTAACAAGTTGTAATGCCACTAAGAATTGCTCAGGGTTGATTTGTTTATCTAGAACATGTTACCAAGTTCTTTTGGTCTTATAATAAATAACTACAGAGGCAGATAACGTTGTTGTAAACCTCAACACTAAGGCATTGAGCTTACACTAACTTGAGTCAGCAAATCTGGCTGCCTGAATTAAGTGCCCAGAGGCACCCACTCCAGTAAGCCTCAGGCCGAGTAGACACTCAGCTCTACTCCATGGGTCAGCAAGCCCAACTTCCCCCAGTTGAGTGCCCAGAAGCACCCATTCTGCAGTGGAGCCTCTAGTACAAAAGAACTCAGATTTCCTTGCTCAGTAGATTGAGAAGTCCATCCCTGTGCTCCTTACTCTGACTCCAGATCCTGCTACTGCTCCTCCGTTATTCCACCTGTCATTTGGATTCATAAGGTTCACTGGACAGGAGTCTCAGGTCCATGGGACATGCTCCACTCCTGGCTCTGACTGCAAATATGATTATTCCCACTGCTTCTCAGCAGGCTCATTCAATACATGATAGGATGGCATTCCAGGGGATTCACTTCACAATTCTCATGGATGAATTCTATTCATATCTGCCCTGACCAGATCTAGCTGAAAAAGATTATTTGGTGGGAGTTAAAAGATTTTGGCTAGAAAAGCAACATTAAATAACTCAATGCCCCTGTAGTTTCGCCATTTTCAAGTTGCACCGGCAGTATGTGGAGGCTCCAGCTTCTTTGCACTCTTTCTAGTATGTGTTGTTTTCCAGTTTATTGTTTTTCATTGGAGCCCAACCTTACTATTAATATTGGATGAGGTGGCACCTCCTGGTTGTTTTGATGTGCAACTCTCTAAGGGCTAGAGTTCAGATGTATTTCTTCCTATATTTTTGCTTACTATTCTTTAGGGTGATGTTTGTTCATGTCACTTGCCCATTTTTTGATGAGTTAGTTACATCTTTGTTGATGCGCTTGTTCTTATTGCTGTTTTTGGTACAGCAGCTCTCCCTACATTTAAGAGATCAACCTCATATCATACATCATTACCATGTTTTGTTCTTGAAAAAATAATACTGATGTTTTCTGTTGAAATTAGCCATAAAAGAATTACATGACAGGTATTCTGGTTAGTAATGGAGTAAGCATTTGCCTGGTAACAGAAAGGTTGACAGTTGGAATGCACCAGCTGCTCTGCAAGAGAAAGTTGAAGGAGTCTGTTTCTGTAAAGATGTACTGCTTTGGAGATCCTCTCTAGAAGACTTCACTGATAATGAGACAGTTCCAACTGGTAGTGAATTGTGTCCTTCAGAAAGATATGATTCTATAGGTTCTGGCAATTGTATAATGATGTAATTTGGCAGATATATAACAATGCCATCAATCTCCGTGATATAGCCTGATGCAATAAAAGCATCAACTGCGAAGGAACTAGGATAGGATGCAATGCTTTTAGCTGATTAGATGTGATATGTAATAAGAGTTTTTCTGAGGTGTGGCTTCTATCACTCATTAGCTCACAAAGATAAGAGGACAGGGACGTGAGCAAAAAAAAAAATGTGACTTAACCCAGTTCTTTGGATCTGAGAACTTTCTAAACTTAGGGGGCAAGTTGGATTAATATCAAGACATAGGCAAATTTCCTGGGAATCCAGGACCACAGATGATGCAGAGAGAAAAAGGCTCTTCCTCCAGAGCTGAGAGAAACATATTTCTCCTGTGCTTGATATACTGAATTCAGACTCCAAGCCTCCTAAACCATGGTAGGATATTTTTTTGTTGTTACAAACAATTCACTTTGGACCCTTGCTCAAGTACTCCTCTCAATACAAGAATGCTTTGTTTTAAAAATCGGCCAGTCTGAGATGCTCACCTTTCCAACAGGGTCACTGAAGACAAAGCGGACATGTAAGCAAACGTGGTGAAGAAAACTCAGGTGACCAGCTATCAAGTGATAGTCTGGGGCCTTAAAAACTTGAAGATAAACAAGTGGCCATTTAGCAAAGAAGCAACCAAACCCACATAGAAGAAGCACAGCAGCCTGTGGGTGATCACAAAGTGTTGAGGGAATCAGCCATAAGGTTCAAAGAACAAAAAATCATATCATTGTGAATGAGGCGGAGTGTCGAGTGGAGATCCAAAGCCCATCTGTAGACAACTGGACATCCCCTCACAGATGTCCCAGGGAGGCAGTCAGGGTGTAGTGTAGGAATGATGAAACATACAAAATTCTTCTAATTCTTAAAAGCTTCCTCCCCGCCCCCCTCACCCCCCACTATCATGATCCCACTTCTACCTTACAAACCCAGCTAGACTGGAGGTTGTACACTGGGGCAGATAGGAAGTGGAAACACAGGGAATTCAAGACAGAAGAACCCCTCAGGACCAGTGGTGAGAAGGGCAATAATGGGAGGATAGACGGACGGTGGGATAGAAAGGGAGAACAGATTACAAAGATCTACATACAACTTCCTCCCTGGGGATTGGGTAGCAGTGAAGTGGGTGAAGAGAGACATCAGATGCTATGAGATATGACAAAATAATAACAATTTATAAATTATCAAGTGTTGATGGAGGGATTAGGGATGGAAGGAAAAAATGAGGAGTATATATCATGGATTCAAGTAGAAAGGAAGTGTTTTGAGAATGATGAGGGAAACAAATGTACAAAAGTTCTTAACACAATGGATGTATTTCCAGAATTGTGATAAGAATTGTACGATTAGGTTGAGCCCCAGTGGCGTAAGTGGTTGAGTGCAGGACTGTAGCCCGCAGTCTTGGCAGTTCAAATCCAGCGGCGGCTCTCAGGAGCAGCGCTGGGTAGCTCCCACGACCACCAGAGGCAGTGATGCTTCCCCCAAAAAAAGAATTTTACAATTCCCCAATAAAATCATCTAATAAAAAATTAGAAAATAAACACAAAACTACGGGGGAAAATCCACTTTTGTTATTTCTGTCATAAATGAAGTCAATCGCTTAGACATTTACCTAATTATAGAAAAATATTCTGAATTGATTCAATAAATTTCTCAACAAAAGATAATTATGATATTACATTTCACTCTCTTGGTAAATAGGACCAGAGTGAGAGTTCAGGGATTTACTAAACACAGTAATTCAGGGAAGCATGGAAAACAGAGTAAACAGATTTACTGATATGTTAAAATGATTCAACAATTAAAGATTCAACGTTTCTCCCTCTAAAATTTAACAGTTAAACTATCAACAAACAAAATAAGCATGTTCTTACTTGTGTTTACATACTAATTGTTCTAGCCTGGGTGGAGTAGAGAAACAAATTCATGGAGACACTCCTATGTATAGAAGAGAGAGTCTTATATCAAAGATAATTGCACATTAAGAAAGCATCCAACCCAGTCCAGTCCTAGGTCATAAGTCTGATATTAGGCCATGTGTCCAATACCAATCTATTAAGCCCTCCTTAGAGTCACGAAACGCATGCAATGACGGCAAATGCAGAATGATCACAAGTCAGTGGGTAGGAAATCTTTGGATCCAGTGGTGTTGTCAGTATCTCGGTGCTGGCAGGAGTGGTTTCTCTAGGTCCAGGTATCCGGCAGCATCAGGGTAGGTCCGTGGACTTCTCCTCAGAGATGTCTCACAAGGAGTCAGGCTTGCCAGTCAAGTGTCTCCAAGGGAGTGAACAGAGAGAGATAATGTCTCCTGCCTCCAAGAAGGGAAGTACCAGATTTCCCAGAATGCTCAGGAGAAGGCCATACCCATACAGAAGAACCATTGGCTAGCTTCAGAATGACAGGCTAGACTCCACCTCTACACTCTCACTCCTCAAATTGATGCCAGATCAGGTGACTACAGTAATTCTACACTAATCCATGGTGAACTTTTGCACAGTTTCATCACATGAAAGATTCTATTTCTGGAAATGATCAGAAACTGTCCCTCCCCCAACTCCACAGCACATTCTTTTTTTTTTTTTCCTCCTTCACAGCACATTCTTATAGAATCAAAGTCTTCCTTAAAAACCTCATTCCCTGACTGGGATGGAGAAGTCAGTTGGCAAAGTAAGAATGGGTTTATACAAGCTTTCTTGCTAATGTGCTGTGAACAATTGCACATGATTTTCACCATACCCTGTGGTGAAACCCATGTAAAATTTTTCACTGCAGATTAGTAAGTAATCCCATATTTACCTGGCTTATTGGGTAATCTGTTGATGATATTTAACTAGTATGAAAATTCAACCACAAAGAGAAGATAAATCCAGGAAACAAGAGTCATTGTAAAACTGAGGGGGCACAAACACCCCTAACTAATGGCATAATCACAGCAAGTAAGAGAAAGTCCCTCACTCCCAATCCCAGACTGTTGGCCGTTGGTCTTCAGTGAACTAAAGAGTCACTGCACATAGGCAGTATCTTTCTGTTGTTCTTGGTTTTGTTTCCCTCTGAAGATGAAGAGCTCTCCCTTCCTGAAAGTCAGACCCTCTGTATTAAACAGATTTTCAGTGATACAAATAAGATCTAGTTAAACAAGAAGCAAGGCTCAAGAAGCTTTATGGTTTACACACAGTGATATGGTCAAGAGACTACATTTGATAGAATTCTAAAAAAAAGCAAGGGTTCCAGAATATTTCACTACATTTGCCATCTTTTGAAATAAGATCCAGAACTCTGTATACTGCTAAAGCAAAATATTCTGTGGCTGGTCTCCTATTCAGTTAATTATCCTGGCACTGCTTGGCTTCTTCAAAGGGAAGGAAATCAAATGCAGATTGGGCATTGTGTTATTTGCAAAACACTGGAAAGACTCACATGATGCAAAGCAGAAAAGACAGTAGCTTCTTTGACTTTTAGTAATTTCCAACTGCTCTTTTCATATCCATTGACATAAGTCCTGAAGCCGTTTAAGTAATTACGCCCCAAACCCACTGTAAGTACATTTCTGAATCATTACATTTATTGAAAAATGTTTCCCACCCACAATGAGAGATACATATCTGCTTACAGGACTTTTGATTTAGGACAAATATCTCTGAAATTTCTCTACACACCCCTTATATTGATTTCAAAATGTTCACAGTTCAATTTTTGTGTTTTCCAAACATAGTAACTATAGCATCTGGATTCAAATAACTAGGGGGAGGGGGAATTGAAACAAGGATTTAGAACTCAAAAATGTTGATTCTGTAAAGTTAGAACTCAACAAAAGAAATAAGTTTAATTTGACTAGATAATACAAAAATAAAAGACTATCAAAAAAGTTCATTAATGAATTAGAATCCAGGATACATAAAACTGGTACACATTGTAGGACTTATAAAAATAATCCCCAGATGTTGTGGGGGAAAAACAGCTCTCTTCTTTTAACCACATTCAATTTACTCCTGGAATTTAAGTGAGTTCTTACCTAGAATTAAACCCCCAGCTATCTCACCAACAGAAATCTACTGTTCTTGAAATTTATGTTCCAAGAATGTGCTTGCAAAGACAGCATCCTTCTTGTTCTTGTATGCATGAAAGACACATTATAGAGTGCTGTGCCATTATGGAATATCCTGTGCCCATTTCAACTATTCTTTCTTTCCTCGGTAATCTGTCTTGGTTATGTACAAATAGTGTGACCATCAAAGGGATAATAAATGGCCTCTGCCACTGGGGTGTGTAATATGTACAGTGAGAATTGATTTGTTGGTTATGAAGGAAGCCAGAGAGCCCACAGATCACTGCAAAATCACATTGAGACCAGCAACAACTCTATGGTTCAGACAGGCACTCCTCCGTCGCTCACAGACCTGGGAGAACCAGGGGCTAAGAAGAACAGCGAGGTCATCCAGTATTCAGCTATTAAATGAAACCTATTTCTCTGAACTTCAGCACATTTCATATGACACACATATATTCCTCTTCAATTTCCAAATTTTATAGAGAACTGAGATCAAACAAGATTTCCATGATCCATCAGTAGCATAATAATAATAAAGTAGTTGCAGATTGCTTTGAATGAAGTACAGAATGCATTCTTACACTCACCTGATAGTGAAAAGGAGTCTGGAGTAAATTGTATATAATCAAGAGTCATCATTCATCAAGTGTGCATGATAGTCCTGTGGCTAGCTCTCTAATAACCACAGCACCTTCTGCTGGCATGGAGAAACCATATACTAGATGCAGCTTTTTAAAATAAAGTTAAATTGATCTCCACTGCAATCACCTGGAAGTGGCTATTTTTTTCTTAGCATTTCTTAATTTTGACACATTCCATTTATCATCAACAAGTTTTTGAACATGGATATCCTCTATGACTCTAAAGGTCCCTATGACTTAAAATCCAGCATTTGTGAGGAGAGATTACATGAAGATGTAAAGAAAATATTTGCAGGTTCTACCATTTGATATTAGGTATGGCAACATTTTCTTGTGAATTTTTACAGGAACTGAACTAAAGCACAAAGAAGTTAGGTGACTTGTCAACACAGTGTGCAACAGAGTTTTTTTAAAAAACCAATTTTGAGACTCATCTGAGTCCTACTGAATGATTTTAGTAACTAATCCCAGGACCATCACACTCTAGGCTACATTAAAGTAGGTGTCTGTACTTGAAACCTAAAAGAAGGGAGTGCTTATTCCTTTGGAGAAGCGAATGAGATTGGATAAAGTTCATTGATTCCACAAATCATCATTAAATATATCAGCTCATGTGATGGCATGTTAGGCAGAAGTCCTTTCAAATATGTTTATATTCTGGGCTGAGCCCCAGTGGCGTAGTGGTTGTGCGCAGGACTGCGGCCCACTGGGATGGAGGTTCAATTCCAGCTCCACAGAGCAAAGGCTGGGCCTCCTGCTCTCACCACCTGAGGGCAGTGATGCCCAAAACAACAGAAAAAAATGCTTATATTCTAATCCCCCAGACCTGTGCCTTTCTTAAATTACATGGGGAAATTAACCCTATTATGACTCTTGGGGTATTGCGTAAACACATACATTTCCCTCTTTTAAGATTTATAAAGCTTTTCCACTGGGAGTATGCCCAGCCATCAGAAGGAGACTTATGCAAATGCTTGAAACAAAAGTGATGGGCTTGTTCTGCAGATTGCTTCTTTGGAGCAGAATAATGTGGCGCATTCTGGAAGTGAAAAATTTCTAAAAGGTTGGTCTATTGTCTTTTACTCTGAGATAAAGGATGAAAGTATATTTCTGGGTTCCCATGAAATATTTTGAATCCAAAAAGTATTTATTTACTCTTTTTGGAATAACACAACCAAGAGAAATGACATGGCATTCATTGTCAGAAAAGATCTTGCTAAATCCAGCACAAGGACAATGATATCTGTGATGAGATTATAGCTCTCTGCCTTCAAAGAAACTCAATAAATAGAGGTATTATTAAACTTCATGCATCAACCAAAAGAGCTAATGATGAAGATATTGAAGGATTCAACCAATGACTTTAGTCAGAAATTGATCAAGCATGTAATCGAGATGCATTTATGAGTGTTTGGGATGCAAAAGTGGAAAACAAAGAGGATAAACAGTAATTAGAATATATTGTCGGGCTGGGCCCCGGTGGCGTAGTGGTTGTGCACGGGACTGTGGCCCACTGGGACGGAGGTTCAATTCCAGCAGTGGGGCTGGGCCTCCTACTCCCACCACCGACAGCAGTGATAGCCACCCCCCCCCCCAAAAAAAAAGAACATATTGTCTTGGTGATGAAAATAAAGTGATAGAAATAAAGCTGGAGATCTCATACTAGATTTTTGCAATTTGTTCATAGCGAATTCGTTCATAGCAAATTCACTTTTTCAACAGTACAAAAGATAATTATTCTACAGATGGAATATGTAGGAATCAAACTGACTACATCTGTGAGAAGACATCAGGACATAGAGAAGCTCACTATCAGCAGGCAACGCCATACCAGGGTCCAACGATGGAATGGATCATTAACTTGCTAAGACGCAAGTCTAGGACAAAGTTTAAGAAAATAAAACCAAGTACCCAGGAGCCAAAATATAACCTTAAGTCTATTTCACCTGAACTTCAAGAACATCTCATAAACAAATTTGATACATTAAACATTGAGAGAAGATCTGATGAGCTTTGGAAAGACATCAAAAACAGCATTCATGAAGAAAGCAAAGGTCATTAAAAAGACAGGAAAGAAAAGAAAGACTAAAGTGGGTATCAGAAGTGACTCTGAAACTTGCTATAAATTGTATAATGGCTAAAACAAATGGAAGAAAGGGTGAAGTCAAGAGGCTAATAGAAAATTTCAAAGGGCAGCTTGACAGCAGAAAGCCAAATATTGTAAGGAAATGTGCAAAGGCCTAGAATTAGAAAACCAAAATCGAAGAACATCCTCAGCATATCAAAAATGGACAGAACTGAAGATAAAACTCAAACCTGAAGTAGCAATTTGAAAGAATCTATAGGCAAAATATTGGCTGATATCAGAAGTGTCAGGAAAATATAAAAAGAATATACAGAGTCACAAAAAGAGCTAGTTGACAGTTCCATGTTTCAAGGAGGTAATATATGAGTAGGAGCCCATGGTGCCGATAGAAAAAGCTCAGTCTGTATTAGCCAAAAGCAAAGCTCCAGGAATTGATGGAATATCCCCTGAAATGCTTTAGAAAGTGGAAGAAGCACTGGAAGCACTCACCCACCTATGCCAGGAAATTAGGAAGACTCCTACCTGGCCAACTGACAGGAAGAGATCGATAGCTGTGCCCATTCCATGGAAAGTAATCCAGCAGAGCAGAATGCTCAAATTATATAATGGTATTATTGGTATCACACTCAAGTAACATGCTCCTTTGTTTTATCCAATAAGGGTTGTAGCAGTACATTGACAGTGAATTGCCAGAAGTCCAGGTCAGATTCAGAAGGGGACATGAAACTAGGGATATAAAACATTGCTTTTGCCAAATGGATCTTGGCTCAAAGCAGAGTACTGGAAAGATGTGAATTGTGTTTCATTGACTATGCAAAGGCATTCTACTGTGCAAATCGCAATAAACTGTGGATAACCTTGAGGAGAAGGGGAATCCTTAACACTCAATAGTGCTCATTGGAAACTTATAAGTGGATTAAGAAGTTGTGTGAATAGAACAAGGGGATACTGCATGGTTTATAATCAGGAAAAGTGTGGGTGCCAGGGCTTATCCTATCACCACACTTGTTCAATTTATATGCCCAGCAAATGACCAAAAAGGTGGATTATATGAGGAACAGAGTGACACCAGGAAGGGAGAAAGGCTTATTAA
The DNA here is from genome assembly GCA_004026705.1 of Nesogale talazaci. Taxonomy (NCBI): domain Eukaryota; kingdom Metazoa; phylum Chordata; class Mammalia; order Afrosoricida; family Tenrecidae; genus Nesogale; species Nesogale talazaci. Next base: position 53,927 of record PVJH01001167.1, on the reverse strand, counting down.
CAAGCTGTGGTCTGCATATAGAACAATTTTTCTTGCTTGAGGTGAGAAGGCATCAAAATACTTGCTGAAGAAGATTAAGGATTGCAGCCTTTGGTAGAGAACTAGATGAATAGGTAGCATCATGATAATAGGGGAGAAAGGTTGAATTTGTCGAGGATTCTGTATTGCTTAGATCCACAAGTAATACTCATGGAACCAACAGTCAAGAGAACAAGTATTGCACAAGGTTTACCTTCTGCACAGAAAAGCAAGGATGCTGGCTTGAAGACCTTGGTCTATTGTGTCTTATGCATGTGCCGGTTGGACACTGAATCTGGAAGACCTTTGAAAAATAGAGGTATTTGAATTGTGGTCAATGGAGCAAACCAATACATATGGGAAGACGTAAAGCCAGAATGCTCCTTATAGGCAAGGACAGAACGACTTTGTCTTACATACTTTGAATATCTTGTCAAGAGAGACCAGTGCCTGAAGAAGGACATCATATCGGTAAAGTTGAGTGGTGGCAAAAAAACGAGGAAAGCCTTCGATGAGATATGTTGCTACAGCGGCTACAACAGTGGGCTCAGCACTAGAAACAATTGTGACGAGGTATCATCTCTATATTCTAGGGGTGTTGCTACATGAAGTAGGTGGAGGGTCCCGACCAAAAAGTAGACAGGAATATGACTTAGACAATCCACCAGGGCCTTCCACTCTGGAGAAGGACTGTGGTGCTTGTAGATATAAGGGACTGAGTGCTCTTTCTTGTCATTTTAACCCAGAGCGTGGCACAGACACTCAGCTTCCTGAAACATGTCAGATAATTCCAAACAAAGAGCTCTCTCATGCCCAGAATATCAACAGTGACCTTTTCGGGAAAAAGGAAAATAGAATAGTTAAGTGGCAGAGATAAATGGATGCATTGAGAGATATTTGACACAACTTCATGTGACTTGAATACTTTGATTATTTGTACTGTAAGAAAAGAAAACTAAAAATGATTTTAATATTTCAGAGTAAAAGAACTCATTTATTGGTGAGTTAGGAAACCTGTAAGATAAAAACATAAAGTGGGATAAACAAGGGAAACAATAAGCTCATTACCTGGGCTATGGGTAATAAGTAGGATTATATGGAGGAGAAATTTATCGATAATCATCTGGCTTTATGGAAGTGACATTCAAGAGAGACGTGAGTGGGACATAGGAATTTGAGCTCAGCAACATCATTATTACCAACATAAAGAAAAGCTATTACAATGGATGCATTCCATTTTCAACAAACAGATTTTGTGAAAATTACATTAGTCCTATACAATTGTACAAATATTGATGACTCAGGTTGAAATAAAATTTATCCTTGAATGGAATTTTCTATATCTTCACTGCAATATAAATGCAGCACTGATGAACCAGTGCAAAACCCTCTGTCTCCATTTACTTTTCTGAAAAAATAGTGCATGGACAAGAGTTTTTAAGGTAACCACAATTTTAGAGATATATGATAATGACTGATGTAATCATCACAGCTATTATTTACTTGATGACAACTAGGAGGCATTGTGAGTTAATAAATGGGTTACAAATAGAGAAGTCTGTGGTTTGGAATACCCAGGGGCTCTGAGGGAGAGAGAGGAGGTTATCTGCTTTTATCATGATGTGCAGCTTGGGACACCTCTTGGAAGAACCCTACTGTCTTAGGGGCTCATTATGAGTTGGAATTGACTCAAAAGCAGTGGACTTATAATTTATTTATCAACGGTGTTGGGGGCTTTTCATGCATTCTATATAATTTACACAGCAACTTTGTAAGACACATATGTACACATTTGATAAGTGAGGAGAAGAAGACTTAGGAAGCTTAAATTACTAGCTTAGAAAGTATTAAGACAGCTAGGATCAGAATTTAAATTTGAATTTGATTTTTGTCTGATTCCCAAGCATGTGTTCTTTCTATAAGCTACACAGGTGGGGGAGTGCTTTTCACCTCACACACTGGAGTTTTATGGGGATTCAATTCAGATGCAACCTGATGTTAAGAAGATAGTGTGGTTATTTGCCCAAGGAGACAGGAAGTATTCATCTCCTTCACTGCTATGATGAACAGTGCTAAAAGACAGTGTCTGTGAATTCCAGCTATTATTGTTATCAAATAGCTGTGACTTATTACAATGTTTGTTTATCAGAGTAGAACTGTGCTCCTTTCATTGGATTTTCAATGGTTGAAATATATATACAGATATATAACATATTATATATAAAATACTTTTAAGTAGGTTATCAGTCTTCCTTCCAACTTTCCTCTGAGTACACTTGATCCTTCCATTGGTAGCCAATCATGTTAATCATTTACACCACCCAGGGACTTGTACAACACCTACTATTTTTACTTAAAAATAAACCTCAATGATTGAAACGTTAACAGTGAGTAGTATTAGTTCAAACCATCATTTGCTTTCATCAGTTGGCTTATTCCTTTGCCCTTCCCATTTCAGTATTCTCCCAGCCTCTTATAAATTGAATTGTGTTCTCTCATAAATATGTTAAAGTTCTAACCCTTGGACCTGTGACCATTAGCTCATGGGGAAATAGGTTCTTTCAAGATGCTATCCGTGAAATAAGAGTCCACACTAGAGTTGGGTCAGTTCTAGGTGCATCTGAGATACAGGAAAAACATCATCTAGCACAGTGGCTACAATTTAAGGTGCTCCTGGAGGTAGCTGAAGCTTGAAGAGAGGCAGGAAAGAGATCCTACTTTTCATACCCAAATGAATCAACACAGCAGATTGCCTAATCTCAGATTTTCAGGTTTCCTACTTGAGATATCAAAGATTTCTGTTGTTCAAGGCTGCTCACACAATGAACCCAACCCATGCTAACATACATTCTTGGTCTCTAAAACATTTGCAAAGTGTCATCGGTGTTCTCTATGTGGCAGTTGAGCAAAGTCTAACAGCTATTCACCTATGCACCAGTATATCAGTAAGTTATTTGACTGGTGCCAACTCACAGAGCAAATTCATTGTAAGGTCTAAGAATTTTTGTTTGTTTGATTTTAAAAGGAGAAAAATATGTCAGTACAAAGAAGGATTTATTTGAAAAGAGAATACTAGTAAAAAATAATTATTAACTATTTGTTGGGGCTGAGCCCCAGTGGCGTAGTGGTTGAGTGCGGGACTGCGGCCCACAGGCTTGGTGGTTCAAATCCAGCAGCAGCTCTCCAGGAGCGGGGCTGGGTATCTCCCACAACCACCAGAGGGCAGTGATCCCCCCCAAAAAAACGATGTGTTGACTTCTAAATTACTAGAGGTTATAAGTAAATGACACCCATTTTATTTTCACCAAAGTTATTAAATTTTTCAAATTTGATATGGCTTTGTCTTTTTTGTCTAAAATATTTAGGGATATGTATATAATATTTTACAAAATTATTTGTACATAGACTTTTATGCAAGTGTTCTGAATAAAATCATTATCTTTAAGTTGTAAAAAAAACTTGGTAAGAGTAAAACACCATGAATCTTCTTGATTTCAGAATTTTTCAGCTGGAATTGTAGTTCATTGGTCAATTTTGTTATAACACATTTTAGTGAAATACATTATAACTTTTAGCACATTTAATTTAATTTACAACAAATGCTTCTAATTAAGTTAAAAGATCTTCAAAGTTGCTAATTCTTAAGGGTAATATCACCACTGCTGAAACTGAAATAATTGATCATTCCCACTGAGGCAAAAAAGTATGAAAGTTCTAATGAGAAACAGGGATTGAAGTGCTAGGACAGAGTCCAAAGAGACTTCCAAACTCTTTAGGCTGTTATTTCCAGTGAACATCTCTGAATAGACTGAATGACTTTGGGGGGGGGGGGGGGGGT
>PVJH01001167.1:0-49971 GCA_004026705.1 Nesogale talazaci | reverse complement strand
ATTTCAAATACCTAATGTAGTATGTATCTCTTTTTAAATTGTTTTTTTTTTTCTTCTGCAGACATACTGGCTAAGAGAACAAGACTACACAGATCTGGAAGTGGTGAGTTGTTAATTATAGTCTATGAGTTTTAAAGACAACTGAACTACAGCATTGGAGCAGGGAATAGAAATGTAGGAGTCTCGTTACAGCTGTCACAGAAACACGTATAGAAAGTCACTTACCTTGGCAGCTACTCTATTAGCAAGAAAGAGAACACTTATTTGGTTTGTATTTGCTTGGCCTCCTTAAAATGTTCAAATGTTGTGTCAGTCCAGGTAGACTAGTGGAATAAATTTCATAGACATGCATATCGATATAAGGAAAAGGTTTATATATAAGAGAAATAGGACATTAAGAAAGCATCCCATCCAGTACAGTACAAAGTCGTAAGTCCAATATTAACCTATACACCCGATATCAGTCTATAAAGTCTCCTTCTGACTCACGAAGTCACAGGTCAGTGGGTGCAGAGTCCCGGTGCTGTCAGGGGTCTCCCCATGGCTCCTCTCTTCCAGGGCTCAGGGCCCATCAACCAGCATGCTGCGCCAGCTTCAGAGGTCTGGCTCCATCAGGGCAAGGCTGTGTGTTCTCTCCGATGGCTCCTCCAGCTTCTCGCATGCTGCCAGCTTGTTTTTTCCATGATTCATCACCTCTGAAACTAACTCCCAACAACTGGGAAGATAGCCTCTCGTCTTCACAACGGAAATATCGCGAGATTTCCCAGAAGCCTCAGGAGAAAGCCATGCCCACATAGAGGCCTCCTTGGCTACTCAATGGCTATCTCCAGATTAACAGGCTAGACCCCACCCCTACATTTCAATCATAAAATTAACATAAGCACATGACTGCCACAAATGTTTACAAAGCATCTCAGAGGTGAAAAAAACTTGATTACTTTATAGATAAAAGACGTTTTATTAACATCTGAAAGGATAATATGAAAGCAATTGGCTTTAAAAATGCTGACTTTAATGAGTTATGTAAGAATATAATCAGGATGCAGCCTCTGGGATCTTAAAGGCTTGAAAGTAAACAAGCAGCCATCTAGCTAAGAAGCAACAAATCCCACATGGAAGAAGCACACCAGCCTGTGTGACCACAAAGTGTCGAAGGGTTCCAGTATAAAGCAACAAAAACCTAAAAATTATAACATTATAAATGAGGGGGAGCACATGTTGGGGACCCAAAGTCCATCAAGAGGTGAAGCAACATCCCCTTCACAGAGGGGTTGCAGGGAGATGAGTCAGTCAAGGTACAGTGCAGTAACAATGAAATAACTTTCTTCTAGTTCTCAAATGCTTCCTCCCATCCACTATCATAATCCCAATTCTACCTGACAAATCCAGCTAGATCAGGGGATGTACACTGGAGCTGGAAACATGGGAAATTCAGGATAGATGCTCCCTTCTGGAGCAGTAGTGAGAGTGGTGATACCAGGAGGGTGGAAAGAAGGTGGAGTAGAAAGGGGAACCAATTGCTGGGATCTACATATAACCTCCTCTTTGGGGTACGGATAACAGGGAAGTGAGTGAAGGGACACATCGGACAATGTACGATATGAAAAAGTAATAACAATTTGTGAATTACTAAGGGTTCATGGGGGAGGGGAAGAGGGGGGAGGGAAAATAGGAGGAGCTGATACTGGGGACCTATGTGGAAGGAGGCTGTTTTTAGAGTGATGATGGCAACAGGTGTGCAAAGGTGGTCTGCATACAATTGACGTATGTATTGGTCATGATGGGAGCTGAATGAGCCCCCAATAAAATGACATAAAAAAAGGAGGGGGAACGTGGAGTGCATACCAAGGGCTAAAGTGAAAAATATTTGGGAATGAAGATGGCAACATGTGTACAAATATGCTTGATATAAATGATGTATGGAATGTTATAAGAGCTATAAAAGCCCCTAATAAAATCATTTTTTTTAAAAAAAGAATATCATCAGACGCCTACTAATGGAAGGAAAAGTGAAGTTGAGTTACAAATAGCCTAGGAGCAAAGATTCCAATTGAAATCTGTTTCCTCTATTTACGTGCTTGCTCCTTGTTGTTGTTGTTGTTTGTAAATTAGTTTATCTTTGCTGTCACTTCTTATCCTTATGAAACACTAATATGTAAAGAAGTATAGGATGTCCAAAGATAAAGCGATTCTCGTCAGATGCTCATCAGATGGAGGTCACGTTTTAAAAGAATGGCTGTAAGATACAGAGTCAAAAGGTATCAAATTAGACAAAGATATGGAAAATGACAAAATTGGCATCTAATTTGTATCCACAGTTGAAAAAATGAAAAAATTGAATGCAGTGGGATTCTAATGATATTTATTTTTTTCAATATTTCTTTCTTTTTTTTTTTCACATCACTGCCCTGGTGGGAATAGGAAGCCCAGTCTTGCTCCTGGAAAGCTGCTGCTGGATTTGAACCGTCAACCCTGTCGACTGCAGTCCCACACACAACCACTGCGCCCCCAGGGCTCAGCTCTCTTGTGATATTTCTAAGGATGCTCAGCTATCTAACCAGAAAAGGAGAAGACCAAACTAATAATCATCTATGGTTTTTTTTATCCTAAAACTATTGTGTAAATAGTATCCTTTGGATAATTTTTTGCAAGAAATCAGATACAAAAATGCAGCCCAACCCATTGGCAACACTGATCCCCAAAACAAGCAAACTCACTGTCATCAAACAGAGACCAGTTAATAGAGAATGCCTAGGGCAGGACAGACTCTCTAGGAGGAGACTTGGAGACTGACTCTCTAGGAGGAGAAAACCTTATCATTTTCCCACAGAGGGACTGCTGACTTCAAAGTCCTGATCTTGAGGTCATCATTCTAATGCATAACCTCTATGACTACTGGCTTCTACTGGCTTCCACTGACCCGATGTTGTCATGATCCATACTAAAGGCTCTAGTCTTTGCTCTTCAGCAGTCTTAAGTTAGAGTTACCAATAACTGGTGATGAGATTCAAACATTTTGACAAGCAGTAACATAAGTATAAAAAATATATACCAAAAAGTAGTTTATTATTTCATACAATTAATACACAAGAACATGGAAAAGATTCATCAAGTTAGAATAAGTTATAAGATAGAGTTCTAAACTAATAATTAACAAATTAAATAACTCCTGACAAAAAATAAAACTTCTCTTTAGAATATTTTCATATTGCTTCTTGATTGGTGTCCTCATTTGGAATATGCTTAGCTTTTACCTGAGCAACATTGTCTGTGTGATTTATCCTTAACCCTCTGTTGGAATAGGATCCCATTTCTTTAGATGTAGGTCAGTTAGAGCATAGTCAGTGTGTTTGATATATTAAAAACAGATTATTTCTCTTCTCAATATACCATGTTCATCTTTGAGTAACCCTTTCCACTTCTGTTGAATTGACACCAATTGTTTAGTTCTTAGAACACTTTTAGGAATTGCATAATTCACTCATAATATCTCATTGGAATTTGAGGTTCAACACAAAGATGAAATAAATGATAGTTTGTCACGCTGTGGTTGTTTGGTACTTTTTCTTTTTATGTTATATATTTGTTTACTGAAGCAACAAATGCAAGGGAACAAAAATGGACTGCTTCATTAAAAGCATGATCAGTTTTATGAAATGAGTAAACAGATAATAGTTTTGTTCCATCTATTTTTTTCATTTAATTTTTATACCTATGGAGAATGGACATTAAAATAGGCTGCTTTATAGATGAGTCTTTAAAGAGTAAGGAATGTAGATTTGTGAATTTCACATTGGATGGTTGCCCACCTTTTATAGAACTCAGATTTTATGTACCATTTTAACAACTGATTCCCTGAACTCAACTGGAAATTAGGCATCAGGCCTGCTGATCTAGTGTGAACAAGCCGAATCGCACACTGCCTCTAATGCTGGTAATCCTGCATATGTAAATGTATGGAGTCCTAGTAGCTGGTGGTAAGAAACCACTAACAAGGTCAGCAATTCTAACCCACCATCCACTCCAAAAGAGGAAGTTTGGTAAGGAGTTACAGTCCCAGAAACCCACAAGGGTAGTTCTTCCTTATCCTGTAAGTTTGCCGAGTCAGAACTCACTCAATACAAGTGAGTTTGGGTTTGCAATATAAGACCAATGAAGACCAAAGTGAAGAAAACCATAATCCTCATAATTAGACCAAAAGACAAATTTGTGATGAATGGAGTGAAGACTGAAGTTGTCAAGGATTTTATTTTACTTGGATTCATAATCAATGCCTTGGCCAATAAATCAAATGATATTGCATTAGGCAAACTTGCTTCACAAGACCATTTTAAAGTGTTCAAGAACAAAGAGGTCACTTTGAGGATGAAGGTGCACGTGCCCATAGCCCTGGTATTTTCAGTAAATTAATAAGGAAAAAAGAAAAAAACTGATGCATTTGAATTATGGTGTTGCCAAAAAATATTGAAAATATCAAGGAAAATATCAAGGCAAAAGCATGTCTATCTGGGAGTAAGTATAGCCACAATGTTCCTTAGAAGTAAGAATGATATGACCTCATCTCAAATCCTTTGCATGTGTTGTCCCAGGAGACACCAGTCCCTGGAACAGGCCTGCATGCTTGGTAAAGTCACCAAAAAGCAGACCCTCCATTAAATGGAGCAACATGTGGTTGCAACAATGGGTCAAAACTTAGTGATTGTGAGATGGGACTGGGCCGGGCGGGCTATGTTTCCTTCTGTTGTACACAGGATGAGTAAGACTCAGAATGAAGTAACAGCATCCACAGCACAACATGCAAATGTGCGTGACAGAAGACTGTATATTTTAATGTCCATAGAATTGACTTTGAATATCAATGCTGACACAGGAAAGCTATGTGAACCTGACTAAAGTGCTTAATCTTTCTAGCATAATACCTATAAAATAAAGATATGTAGCAAAAATAAAGACAAAATATGCACAAAACTACTAATAGTTTAATATTAGTTGACAAAATTATTTTAATCTCCATACATAATAGTAGCAGTAGCATTTTCTACAGTTCTGATAGTACAAATAATCTGAATTTTACTCTTTTCTACCCAGTTACTTACAAAGAAGTGTCACTGTCATAGAAATAAAATTGAAATATTACTAGTTGTACCAAAATAACTTTTAGTTATTAATACATATTTTATTTTGAAACCACTAATACCTGAATATAGAGAAAATACATCTTATGCAGTGCAAAAAGTTTTAGCATCATTTTTTTCAATTTAATCCTTAGTTGTGATTTTTAGTCACCTATTATAAAAAGTAATTTGAGTTGATAGCTCTGAGGAAATTTAGGTATTAAAGAGCTAATTAAATTTTTTCTGAGGTATTTTTTTGTCTCTGTATCAGTATGGCCCAATAGTACAGAATATTTCTGAAAATATGATGTCTACTCTGACTAATCCTTTCCCCTGAGCAAATAAGACTAATGTTTAAGCAACATTCCAACAAAACCATATGCCATGCACCTGGTAGAGTGGAAAGAGAAATCTGGCAGAATGGTAAGAGAAATCCAGGAGTTAAGATGAATATAGAAAATGAATGGGTAAAGAAAGATGAGCCTTTTGGGTTGTGGATGAGGTTCTTAAGAAAGTCTTCACTTTTGTAAAAAATGTGATTTAGATGAAAACTTACAGAACAAGTTGGTTTTCAAATATTTTCACATGCATTCTGTTTTGTCGTGCTGTCTGCAATTCTTTCAGAGTAACAATTCTTCCCACCTCCACCATGTTTATGAGCTCCCTTCATCATTCTTTCCTATCCCCTCTTAGCTGGGTATGTGCTGTCATTTTTTTTTAATCTCCTATGGGTGATTGCTTTAACAGCATACCTCCCTGGTGGTGGTGCTCACCTTGGAGGCATATTTACTGTTTGGCTGAAAGTTGAGTGGTGGCAGCAAGTTCATTTCTAAGTTGAAAGGGAGTCCAAGCTCCTCTCAGTGGTTCCACCAGTCTCTATCTAGCCTACTCTAATTTTTTTTTTAATTTTCAGTTTCGCTTTTACGTTCCAAAGGACGCATACTCTACAAACCCATTCATTGATGACCTCAGTTCTTGAACTAATGTGGCCTTCGCAGAGTCATATTCAAATGGTATTTTAGAACTTTTAAAAGTAGATTAGAAATTCTTTATTAGAAAGCCACATTTGATGCTTATTTATGAGAGTATTTATTTCAATAATATGTAAACGTTCTAGGCTATCACCCTGGTTCATCAGCTTCTACAACTATGAGCCTCAAATCAAAAGGCCAGATAACTAGCTGCTTGCTCATCTCCCTCCAAAAAGGGATATTCACGTATAATGAGTACAGGCCTACCTCACCTTAAAAAAGCTTTTAGCACAGTTTTTCCCAAAGTGGATGATACTGCCACCATTGGGGGTAATGAAAGGGTCCAGCGGGTGCTGCAAAAACAGATGTCTACACTTCATCACGGATTCTGGAATATAGTACAAAAACATTTACATGTCAGGAGGTGACTGAGTATTTTTTTTCCTGAAAAATGGATGGCAGGACAAATAAGCTTAGAAGTCTATGTTTTAACTGATTGACTGCTCTTACCAAATGTCAAAATAGAGGATGGCTGTAAAATATTTGGCAAACTAGTGAGAATCATGGTTTATCCAAATAAACATTTCATCTTAATCATAACAATAATGATCAACAAATTTACCTTGATGAGAGTCAAATCCTCAAAAGCTAGAAGAACGTTGCATTTTACTAGTCTACATGCAATCCTTCAGCTGAATGGCTGAGGTGAAAGAATGGTTTGTCTGCATGGTGGAGGGCTGGCAGCTGCTGGGGTCTGGGTGCGGATCTGTGACAAGGACAAGGCGATTTTAAGTGCTCACAATGTACATATTAGGAGGAGCAAATGCCATTTACAGAACATTCCCTGAGACTCCCTAGTAAAGGCAGAGGGTAGGGCTGGGAATTTGAACACAAATATCAAGAAGTCAGAAGGTAAACACCGCCTGCGTCCAGTAGGGAAGAGTCACAGGGAGGATCTCTACCTGAGATACCTGACTCTATCTTGCAGCTTTTTTAAGTTCATTCAGAAATTAATCCTTACTTATACAACAATTGATTAGATTGCCTAAGGAAAAATTAGCTTACAATTCAGCCACCTAAAGCTAGGAGGAAAGCTAAAACTGGTGGGAAAACCTTCTTGTTTTCTTTCCCCGAGTGTTGACGAAGTGTTTTCATTTATTTTCAGAAAGCATCAGAGTGAAGGCAGATTGCCAAGTTTGAGAATAGGGATGTCCTTGAAGACAGCCTAAACCAAAATAAACACAAAAACAAACATGTCTACAATTAAAAGATAGTAACACTGCATTATAATTAGTTGTCTCAGGAAATGAAGATATTTTCAGTTAACTGAATGGGTGACAATCATTTGGATTATTGCTATACTTACGATGTCAGTGTTAAATGATTTCTCTAAGCACATAATTATAAATTCCACATTCTTAAATGGCAAATATAACAAAGCCAAAGAGAGAGAATGCTTTTTACTGGAAGCAACATTAGACACTAACAAACACCTGCAACCCGCATTTGTAAAATACAAGGGACAAATAAGGAATAGCTATGGAAAAACAAACATGGTCCTGATATTTACCCCTTTGCTGAGAATTATGACAAAAACTCATGGAATACACCTGTTTGGGGACACATTTCAGAAGTATGGTAAATACACAAAGAAAGCTGACTACAGAGACTTCGGTAGCATATAAAAGACCTCTTCCTGGAAATCCGTGTTAATTATAGCATTTATGAAAATAGCATGGGTTAATTTCACACCTGCCATTAATCTTGCATGATTTCCTGGGATATGTTATGATCACATTGTAGTCCTGCAAGCCATTATTTTCTCCATGTCAGTATTAATTGTAAGGGATTAAAAAATAACAAGTGCCATTTGCTTATTCTGCCACTGTCTGTAAATGTCTTTCTCTGCCTTCAGGAGAGTGCTTACTTCCTCTGAATCCTTGTGTCCCCAAGCAAGAGGAAAGCCCCGGAGATTCAGGTATGGCAGGTTTTTCCAATCCATGTCCCCTGGAGACTAATACCATCAAGCAGGAAGTTCTGCCACTTCATAATAGTGGGGACAGTTCTTCCTTTTGCAAATAAGAGTGTGGCTGGACATCATCCACAAGCTTTTATTTATCACCTATGACTCAACCAACACTACTTCAGACATGAAGAAAAACGTAGCAGAAGTACAGTGGTCTCGGCTCTTCTCGTCCCCTTTCAGAGGAGAGAAGATGGATCATGGTGAATTATCAAATGATCAAACTCTAGAAGTTCAGAAAGTGTCAAAGCCTTGTAGGTTTAAGGGCCAGTAGCTGAGAAAATGGTCTCCAGGTAGACTTGAAAGGACTGACAAAACGTGATTTGGCTAAGGCATAAGAATGTGAGAGAATGCAAAGGCATGAGAACAATTTCAAAGAAGAATGCCAGAAAGGAAAAGACAGGTTTGCTGATATCCGCCTTCCTTCATAGTGAGAAGAAATATTTGCTTCTTTAAAAAGTTCTTGACTATTAAATGAAAATTTCAAAAACCCATTTCTCCTTTTACTAGTATTATTCTGAATCGTCTACTTTTAAAAAATAAGAAAACATAACTTTCTTTATGTAAAGAAAGGATAATATTTTATAATGGTTCAAACTACTTTGTTTTCAGAACTTATAAATCCAGAGGACTAATGGTAATGAGCATTGAAATGTGTAACACTGAAGCCATGTAAGCACCAGGGAAAAATATTAGCGTCCTTTAAACATAAGCTTTTCTTTGAAAATTTGGATTTCAAGAACAAAAGCATAGGCAAATAAGTAAATATTCATCCACACTAAATATTGAACCCAAAAGGCATCATGTAAATGTATTCATATTCAGACCACACAGAAATGAACATGAAGTGCAGTGACGGTTTACACCACAGGGCATATCAGTTGACTAATCTAAAATAAATGACTCACAAATTGTGGTTAAAATGTAAATACTTCCTTACAGAGGATCAGGGGGAAGAGAGGAGCCAGAGTACAGTGTAGCAACGATGAAATAGGCAGCTTTCTTCTAGTTCTTCAATTCTTTCTCTAGCACCTCCCCCCACTATCATGATCCCAATTCTACCTTACGAATATGGCTAGACCAGAGGATGTACACTGTACAGATAGGAACCAGAAACATGGGGAATCCAGGACAGATGATCCATTCAGGGCCAGTAGTGAGAGTGGTGATACTGGGAGGGTGGAGGGAAGGTGAAGTAGAAAGGGGGAACTTATTATAAGCATCTACATATAACCTCCTCCCTGGAGTATGGACAATAGGGAGTTGGGTGAAGGGAGATATTTGACAGTGTATGATATGATAAAATAATGATAATTTATAAATTATCAAGGGTCAAGAGTGAGGGAAGAATGGGAAAGGTAGGGAAAATGAGGAGCTAATACCAAGGACTTAAGTAGAAAGAAAATGTTTTGAAAATAATGATGGCAACAAATGTACAAATGAGCTTTGCATACGCAAAGGATGAATGGATTGTGATAAGAGTTGTATGAGCCCCCAATGAAATGATTTTTTAAATGCAAATACATGATACGCAGTCAGCACATATGAATCACTTGATGTAACCATAATTCATCTCTGCTGAAACATTTAATAGTGATTACGTAGACACAATAAATGGATTTATCTTGTCAAAGGACTCTTCCTTTTTCAAAGCAGCACAGTATGCCATGGTGTTAACTTCAGCAAGACTCAGTTGCAGATCAGCTAGGCACTTATCAGGCAATCAGTAACAGCCAGATGATTTAAGCGCTCCAAGGAATTCTCCACCCACTTCAAACACAGGAGCAGTACACTCCTTAAAGGGAACTCAGAAAAATCTGGAGACACACAAGACAAACAAAGACACTGACTCAGAAGTGCCACACTCTAATAAACTTACTGAAATGCTACTTATACATATGTTTCATGAACATTTATTGAGTGTCCTCTACATAGCAAGAATACAAAGAAGGGAGCATAGCAAGTTGGTGATACTCTAAATCTAGAGGTAAAAGGAAATTTCTAGAAGCATTTGGACAAGTTGGAAGACTTGAGAACACGTCGTAATGTTTTCTTTCTTTGATCTTTTTTTTAATTTCTGGAAAATATTATAAGATGAAAAACCTAGGTAACAGAGTGAGTTTATGGTTAGAGCTGCTAACACCAAGGTTAGTGGTTCAAAACTACTGGCCATCTGCAAAATAAAAACAAAACTTTTTACTTCCTTAAAAAGTTACAGTGTCAAATTCACAGGTGCAGGTCTACCCTGTCCTTATACAGTAGCTATGAATTGGCACTGACTGGATGGCAGTGGGTTAGGGATATCATAAGATGAATACCTCCCCAACTGTTAAGGTTTGAAGAATGCCTTCCCACTTCTCTTGCCGCCAAATATTAACATTTCATCTTCTGGTCTTTCTGAGTGTGACCTTCTTTGTTAATAGAGTTAAGGAGAGGTCATACTACAGCCAGATGAATCCTACTCCAATCTGATTGGGGTCCTTATGAAAGAGGAAGGGAGACTCAGAGCAACAGACCAAGCAAAAATAGCTGTGTGAAGATGTCCCTAACACGAGGGAATCCTTAGAGGTTCCTGAAGCTGAAGAGAAAAAAAGGTTTATCCCTTCTTGATCCATCAGAGGGAGACGGTCTAACAAACTAGTTTAAACTTCTTCCAGAACAAAGATCAACAGATACAGGAGGACAAACATAGTCTTATAAGTCACCGTGTATGTGGTATTTTGTTATAGCAGCCAAAAAAAATAGAATCATGAGATTAAGGGAAAACAAGAAAAGCTGTTGAAACTAAGATTCAACTTTCACTTTCACGATGGTGCACATGTAAGTACATTATTAAGTACAGAATAAGAGATGAGAGCTTAACCTAAACTATGATTGTCTTAAAATAACTGCTTTACATTTTAATTTTTGAAGTAGATATTAATGCACTTATTTAGGACTCCAGGTCTAACTCCTTTTAAAATAAATTTGTCTAATAAGCAATAGGGTCAAGGAAGTTGCCTGGGAAATAAGAATAACTTTGGGCAATAACTTCATTATATCCACAATTTAAAATGTCCCTAAGAACCAAGTATTTGATTGTCACTAGACTAGGCACAATGGAGAGATTGAATATTGTGTTTCTTGAACCAAGGTGTGTTAAGTAATCAACAGTTTAAATATTCTTAAGTTCCATTCAGTATGTGGCAGTCACCTCATCTGGTGTCAATTTGAGGATTAAGAGTGCAGGCGTGGGGTCTAGCCTGTCAATCTGGAGCTAGCCAATGAGACTTGTATTGGGCATGTCCTCCTCCTCTGAGAATTTTGGGAAATGTGGTAACTCCTTCTTGGAGATGGAAGACACTATCCCATTCACTCCCTTAGAGACACTTGGCTGACAAGGCTGACTTTCTGGGAGATATCCCTGAGGAGGAGAAGCCACATGGCATTACCCTAGTGCTCTGAGCTGGACAAGTCACATGGATGCAAACAGACCTCTGAAGCTATAAAAGCCACTTGGAGACCTCTGTCGGCACTGAGATGCTTACAACACCACTGGATCCAAAGGCATCCTACCCATCTGGCTTGTGAGTATCTTGCATGTGTTTTATGAGTCTGAAGAAGACTTGTTAGACTGTTATTGGACATACGGACTAATATCGGATTTATGACCTTGGACTGGACTGAATTGGGATATTTTCTTGATGTTGGGATGTTCCTCTTGTATATAAAACTCTTTCTTATACATATATGAGTGTTTATGAATTTGTTTCTCTAGTCTACCCAAATTAACATATAGTACATTAAGAAATTATGTTATTATTTCTATTCCTAGAATTGAGCACTGGGAATAAAGCTTGGGCTTTTCCTGGAAGACTCTAGCAGTGTCATTTAAATAAACATCAAACAATATTATTCCCAGGGGAAAATGAGACCTGAAGTCTATTTAAACTCACTTTCCTTTCCAACTCTTGACCCCTGAAACATATGGAAACCATTTAGTTAAGAAGTGAGATTATTGCTCTTCCCAGGTGTATACAGCAAACCAATCAACTTCTGTTTGCTAATCTTGTATCCTGCCACTCTTCCATAGTCCTCTATCACTGCTAGTATTCCGCTTGTGGAACTTTGGGGATTTTCGATGTACAGAATCATGTCACCAGCAAATAACAATAATTTCACCTCTTCCTCTCCCAGTTTGATACCTTTGATGTTTTTCTGTTGTCTTATGTTATTAGCGAGGACCTCCAGTACTATATTTAATAGCAGTGAGGATAAGGGGTATCCTTTGATTTAGTCTTTCCTCCATTGACTATGATGTTAGCCATCAGCCTTTCACAGAAAGATTGTATTAACTTGAGAAATGCCCTTCCGTTCTTATCCTCCTGAGCAGTTTAATTAGGAAAGGGTCCTGGATGTTGTCAAATGCTTTCTCTGCATCTATAGATAGTATCATGTGGTTCTTATATTTTAGCCTATCAATGTGATGCATAATGATGGATGAATAATATTATGGATGTTAAACCATCCTTACATCACTGGGATGAGTCCTATCTGATTCTGATGGATTATGTATTTTATCTACTTTTTGTCTACTGGTCAATATCTTGTTGAAGATTTTTGCATCTAGGTTCATTAGAGATATCAGTCTATAGTAGACTATTCCTGTGGGATCCCTTCCCTGTTTGGGTATCAAAGTTATACTGGCTTCATAAAAATAAGCTTAGAAGTTTTCCATCCTTTTCTACGCTCTGAAAACCTTTGTGGAGGATCAGTGCCAGCTCCTCCCTGAATGCTTTGTAGAATTCTCCAGGGAAGTCATCTGATCCAGAAGCTTTTTATGTTGGTAGCGTTTTGATAACCATACCTATTTCTTCTCTTTTTATGGGTTTGATTAGGTGCTTGACCTCTATCTAGGATAGTCTGGGAGGGATTGTTTTTCCAGGTATTTGTCCCTGTCTTCCTCATTGTTAAACTCATTAAAGTCTGTCCTCTCCTAGTACTTTGTGATTATCCTTTTAATCTCATAGGGTCTGTTATGATTAGCCCGGTTTCATTGCTCATCCTGTCAATTGTTGCTTGCTCTCTCCTTTCTTAAGTTAGTTTTGCCAGCAGCCTGTCGATTCTATTGACCCTTTCAAAGAACAAGATTTTTGCTGGATTGATCTTTTGCATTGTTCTTTTATCTTCCCAATGATTCAACTCTGCCCTGATTGTTATTATTTCTTTTCTTTTGCTGTTGGAGGGATTATTCTGTTGACTCTGCTATAATTGTTGAAGTTTTAATGACAGTACATCCATGAAAAGTCTCAAATTCTTTTTTATATATGCATCTATTGCAATACAGCTACCCCGGATGACAGCTTCCAACATATCCCAAAGGTTTTGATATGAGGTATTTTTATTCTCATTAGCTTCTAGAAACTTTTTTATCTCCCCTCTGGTCTGGGTCAGTACCCACTCATGCCACAGGAACTCATTATTTATCCTCTGATTGTTTGCCCTTGCTTTCCTGATTGTTCTTTTGTTGATCTCCAGCTTTATGGCATGGTGTATTGCTCTTCTCTTCTGTCTTTTCCCAATTCATGAGGACCAATTACCAAAATTCACCAGGCACCAAAGCTGGACTGGGCACCTCTGTGTCACAAGATGCCTATAAGCCTGCTTTGAGCTTTGGTGTTTGCATTCACAAGTGGGAAATATTACCACAGTGACATTTCAGCTATGTATCAGAGGGATGGATAAATGAACAATAAATGAAGCACTAAAAGTGTCTGCTTCCCAAAACAGTGCTTCCAGCAACAGATGAAAATTTAAAACAATAAAATATAACTATAGAATATACAGTCTTGTGAGTGCGCTGAAACAAAGGTCAACAATAAAATGAAAGAAACATGGTGTGTTCATATGCCGCTGGTATGTAGTAACTGCTTGATATAGCACAGTGAGAAAGAGCACACAAAGTCAAAACCTATATACATTAGGAAGACTCATGTTAGAAAGAGCAACACCTTGTTCTTAAATAGGAATTTCTTCCTTTTTTTAGCATGACTCTGAATGGCAATCTCAAAATGCAAACTCAATTAAAAACAAGTAGGTCAATGTCCAAGTCCTCTGCCAAAGTCTAGACCCTAACAGGTATATGTAAATTGAAAAATTTTTAAGAAACTTAATGGTACTTCAGTTTACTTATATTTATGAGCCCTGTGTCTCAGAAAACATGAAATACACAATAGACATCCAAAAGTTAAGGAGCAAAGTAGGGTTACTAACGACGAAGTTGGACATTCAAACCCATCACCTTCTCCCCAGGATAAAGCTCAGGCTATCCACTTTTGCAATAATTCACAGGCTCAAAAACCCTATACTGGGTCATGATCAATTGGAATAGACATGATGATAGTGAAATTTGCTTTTGTTTCTGTTCCGCAAATACATGTTGATGTACTTTTTTTTTGAAATCCTCCTTTTTTTTCTGTGCTGAGTTCTTCACTTGGGAGCTACATCTCCCAGGCCCTCCACCCCTATGTTGCTTTGAATTAGAATTTCCCCAGCAGAGTGAAGCATGCCTTTTTTGCAGATTCTAGTACAGAATAAAAATGGGAGGCTTTTGTTCAAAGGGGATGAACGTATTTTTAAAAGTAGCTAAAATAAAATGTTTTCCTCCTTCTGGATTCATGTTATCTTGCTCTGACCTGGTATAATTATTTGCTATTTAATTTCACATTATCTTGGACATAAGGAACGCTAATGGAATAGTGAATATTACCACAAATATTTGGCAAGTCAGCCATTATGCTGTCTTAAAGATTTACCGTGTCAGAAACCCTATGTTGGGTCACTATTAGTTTGATTTGACTCAATGACCTTAGGCTTGGTTTGGAGTTGCTCCATATATATTTTATCTGTTGTATATACTTGAGTATAAGCAGCATGAATATCCACCTATGTATATAGTTTTACCACAAAAACTGCATTTAAGATGTGCTGAAAAACTTGGTCTCTATGCAAGTATATATGGTGTGTGTATATTTCTATTTATCTTGGACATGGTGATTGATGCTCATTAGCTGCCTGCCCACCAAGTTCCCATGGGATCCACCCTATCACACAGCTCACACGCATGTGCACCATTGAGGACCAGGGTCTTTTCTGACCCTACTGGCTTTTGCCCAGGAGTTAGTCTTTCTTTTTCATGATGTCACCCCAATTCCACCAGAGAAGATGTCTAAAAGGAATTTCAACATTTGTACACAACATACCCTGTGCCTGGATGAGAGTGGGCAAAAAAACCCCTACCAAGTCACCATCATAACATGCTACAGTCCTGCCACATTTGCCTTGAGATGCTGTGAGATCCCTATGCCCATGTTCATGCTAGGAGTGGAGAGTATGTGTCCCTTGAAAAATCGCACTTGCTAGAGACAGAGTTCTGGACAACTAAGAACTCATGCTAGAGAGACAGGGAAGATATGGAAGCTATGGCCACACAAAAGATGTTTCAAAATCCCTAGTATGTGCCATAATGTACTAACAAACTTTATTTATGAAATACAAACTGTAAGCTAAAATTACCATGAATCTCAAGATGATAATTACAGTGGACTCCACGCACAGAGTCCCTTTCAGAGTGCGGGTCCTCATATGACTTCATGGATAATGCATCCCTGAAACTAGTTCTGGACTTAGTAGGCATCATACTGAGGCACCAGAACTTCAAGATCCTTTTAAAATAGTTTGATTTTGAAATTCTTATTTAAAAATCAGAATAAAAGAGTGAGGGCTTCAAACATCTTTCCTATTCCTGAACACATAGCTGTATCCAATGTTGTCTCTTGGTCCTCTCTTCAAGACATTATATTTTGTGTGGCCTTGTGGCATGCATCAATTAATATATGGTGAAAGTAACATGGAATTTCTGAGTTTGGTCTTAAGTGGTTTTGCCAAACAGTTGTGTCAGCTAAATTAATAAACATACTGAATCTCCCAAATTACATGCATCTTTATAGCAATACAAGGAGCCCTCATAGTGTAGTGGGTTATAGGAACCGCAAAGCCAGCAGTTCAAAACCACCAACCACTCCATAGAGAAAGGTGAGGCTTTCTACTCTTGTAAAGATTTACAATCACAGGTGCTCATACGGACAGATCCACTCAGTCCTATACGGTTGCTGTGAATCAGAATGATTAGATGACGGTACCTTTGGCTTTATGACTATTTAGCAATACAGTCATACTAATTTTTAAGATTTAAAATTCTTTGTCATTAAATTTCCTAAGAAATGACAGACAAAAAAACAAAAGAGCCTAGGGTCCAAAAAACTCATCATGTGGCCCTGGGCATTAAAGTACTTTTATAAAATTTAATGCAGGAGCTGTTGTTTTCTAAAGGTCTTTGTATGTTTGCTAGCGTGCTGGCTAGACATGGAGATGAGTATTCAGTGGGATCCCGGTGTCCTCCTTCTCCTCTGTGGTTGACATAGCTTTTCTTCCAGATGGCTGACCTTAATGATCAACAGCAGTTACATAACTACCACAAGACACTTGGTTACAACCTATTCTGGAATGCACTAGAGTCCATGATTAAATATTTCATCTCTGACACTCCAGTTCTCTGTGTCAGATAATCGATTCTCCACTTCTGACATAGCTGTGCATAAAGTGATTTCAGTAATAAATCTCATTCTCCATAGTATTTTCGGTGGCTCCGCTCCTCATTAAATCCTAGAGGGCCTCAAACATCTTTCCTATTCCTGAACACATAGCTGTATCCAATGTTGTCTCTTGGTCCTCTCATCAAGACATTATATTTTGTGTGGCCTTGTGGCATGCATCAATTAATATATGGTGAAAGTAACATGGAATTTCTGAGTTTGGTCTTAAGTGGGTTTGCCAAACAGTTGTGTCAGCTAAATTCACACAGAAGGAACATGCCACTCCATGGGATTCAGGGATTGTAAATAATAAAATCCAAGATTATTGGAGGGGATTGTATTGGAACTTCTGAGCACCTGGTTTGCAGACGGTTATGGTTGACAGTGAAAGCCCAAAATCCGTTTGCAGAGTCCCCATTAGGATATGACTCCCCTGAACTCCCTCGACCGTTGACTGGCAGTGTGAACAGTGGTACTCCCAGACCACGTTGGAGAGTGGGTCACTTCCGGTACTGTCATTGGTTTTCCCTTTGGAGTCACTTAAAATTTGTTCTAGTTCCTATAATCCTCTGCTTTTCTTTGGATTCCGGTTTTCCTATGTTTTATTTTTCTGCTGTTCTTAGGGTATTTTTATGATTTCTTTAATATGAAATACAAAATAGACCATTTATAGATAAAGACATAGATTAGTAGTTCCCTTTGGGTTATGACAGGGGGCATTCTGGGTTACAGGGATCTATTAATAATGAGTACAAAAAGGAAGAAAATGTCCTAAAATTTATTGTGGCAATGACTGCACAATTATTTTAAAATATGTTTAAGCAAAGACTTCTATGATATGTGAACTATATGTCAATAAACTGTTCAAATTTAAAAATAAAAGAGACAGTAAGAAGTTTAATAGTCTAACTATCAATATAACTACTTTATAGCCAAGGGACATTACATTCCTTGTCATGCAGTGATAACAAGGCCTCTAAAGTAACCTAGTTATGTATATAATACATGGACAAGTGAATGGATTTGGGACTCCCACATAATTAAAACCCCAATCTAAGAACAGTTAGCTTTTATGACATAGCTAAAGATATGGGTGTGACAGCAAAATGTGACAAAAAACAGACGGTGCCTGGTTATCACAAAAAAATAGTGTCTAGAGTCCTAAAACCTTGTATTCAAACAATGGACTATATAAGGTGTCAGCTAAGTTCATATATAAGAGGAAAACAGGTCAATGTGAGCCAAGTGTTGTAAATAATATAAATTATTATTTTATAATAATAAAGCACAGCCATGGAATGTGGGTAAACATGCTATTAGAGTTTTGTAAACTTGATTATGGTAGATGGAAACGGGTAATAATGTGGTACCTGATCATTTGATTTCCTGCTTTATCCATTTTGGATTTGTTCTAATTTTCTATATTCCCTGCTTTTTTCTCCTCAAAAGAATTTTTTCTTGTTTATTTTAATGTAGTCATTGGTCTTTCCTTTCATTTTTATTTTTGAATGTTTTCCAGTAAATCCAGCAAAGGATGGATAGATATAGAGACAATAATTAGTTAATGACTTATTGGGGATATGGGCAAAGGTGGTTGGAAGGAAATGGGGAGAAAGTAATGAATACATGATGGGGGGAATAGTCTAGAACTATGGTGATGTATATACAACTCCTCTTAAATACAGCTGAATTATAGAAGTGGGCAATATGTGAAATACAGCTTAATAAAATTATTGGGGGGAAAAAGTTATAATCTGGGAAAATCACAGGAGTATTTTCCCCTGCCATATAATGTTGCTATGAGTTTAATTTTATTTGTTTTTTTTTGGGGGGGGTTGTTTTTTTATAACCTAGAGGAGCAATTCTACTTTTTTCTACAGGGTCACTCTGAATTGGAATTGATTTGAGGACAGTGAATTTAGTTTTAACTTTAGTTTATTGAAAGATTTATGACTACTATTACCATTTTCACTCCATATCCTTCTGAAAATTGAAACCAGTGCAGTTATAAGTAAAAAAAAATATGATAGGTATAATAGAAAGGAAAGGAGAAAAATAATAGAAAAAAGAAATCTTATAGCTTAAAACTTGTGTTTCACCTTTGCACTTGTGTCAAATTATCTCATGTTCCTTCTTAACCCCCTACCCTCAGCCTCCTAATCTGTAAAATTGAAAGAATGGGACCAATCTCAGTGTTACTATGACCAGAAATTTACATATGTGTTAGCAAAATAAGCAGTGTTTGATCATACCAATAAATTATTGTAGTGATGGTAGTGAGACCAGAAAATAAAAACTAAACTAAGGGTGTGACTGTAAGATCATTTATTATATCCTTAAAATAATGTAAGGTGGTGCCAAGTAGATTTCCCCCAGGGAACATAGGGCTTCTAAAAACCATAAGGATATGGTCTTACAGCATCCTGATCTACCAGTGGAAGTAAAACAAGATAACTTAAAAATGAATATATGTGTAACTTTTCATGGAATGGGTTATACACATAGAATCTAATGGGTGAGGTTTTTTAAGGGACACACACACACACACACACAGAATCAAGCAGCAGTTTAAAATAAAATAGACTTGATAACAGCCCCCCCCCCCAGCTTTATGGGCAGATAGGAGGAAGAGAAAGTTGCTCAGCTGAAACAAAGAACAACTGTTGTGAAATAGGAAAACATATGTCAGAAGACAGAGTCAAGTAATTAGAGGGAGAACCTAGAGAAGGAGAGCACAATCAGTGAAGGAAGTACATCAGGACACATTGCCTCACTACCATCAAGCCAATTCTGACGTGCAGGCACCCGATAGAACAGGCTGGTTCATGGGATACACTTGGGGCTACAAACCCCACAGTCGGCAGTTGGAGACTCGGAGCCTCTCTGAGAGAGCATATCACACTGTCTACTACCATGTCAGTGTCAGAAACCCCCCAAAAACCCTAAAAATCCCACTGACCTGAAATAGGGAGTCCTGGCAATAACATGTACTCAACTAAATTTCAGAATTGCTGTGGATCAATCATTGCTATGGACACCTTGTCCTGCCATTGGGAGGCATGTATCTGTTATGGTAAATCTGTCAAATTACTCCGTATGGGGTCAGGCAGATAACAAGTGCTCTTTTGGGTTTTCGTTCGTAGGTCTCTGGGTCACAGGGAGTCATAGTTTCTCAGTCACTGCAATAAAAAATCAAGTTCTGAACTTGGTTCCTGATAACATAATTCAGGGAGCCAAGCAAATGTATTTTGTGTTGAGAGGCATATGGATTATTATGGTCAGAGAGCAGATAATGATAACTTGCTTGCCATAGAGAATTGAGACATTTCTCACACACCTCTGTGTTGATATGCAGTGATTGTGGTGGAGAGGTTATGGGTTGAGGGGGCTGAACCACAAAAACAGCAGTTTGGAACCACTAGTTGCTCCATGGGAGAAAGATGGGACATTCCACTTCTGTGAAGTATCTCAGAAACTCGCAGGGGCACGTGTATGCTGCCTGATACAGTCGCTGTGGGTCAGAATTGAGTTGATAGCATTGAGTTGTTTGTTGTTGTTGTGAGTGATTATACCAAAAGTCCTATAGTAGTGAATATAGATATAATAATAAGAAAAAATAGACACAATCACTTCCTGATGTACTAACAATATACTACAAATGAAGGTAAAATTTCTGTTAAAAGGAGAGCTATATGGCATTAGAAGAATCAAAGAACAGATATAAGGAAGATATCTTTGATAAAGAGAAAACAAAAAAGGGAAAGGGGAAAAATGAACTAGAAATGCCCTAGTGGAGGGAGGATCCTTTAAAAATATGATATTCCAATAATGACATTAGGCAGGTAAAATTATTCCCTTTCACTACCAGTAAACAGTTTCAATACTAAAGTGTAAATAACCTTAGTGTTGAACATTATACCCTAAGGCAAAATAAAACAATAGTTTTGTATGAGTTTAGTTCTTTTAACAAAATAAAACATATTTATATTATTCCATCTTAAAGAGAACAACAATGTGGAGTCCTAAACACAATAAAGCCGAACTTCTGAATTAAGTTTTTCGCCATTTGCCAAAATAAGAGCAGTCACCACACTATTTGTAAAAGATAAATGGGATAGTAAATGAGTTTTCAATATATGTTCGATCAATTATGATTCAGAAACAAGCATTTTCAGGGGAAGGATGTGGGAGACACCACTGATCTCCTCTGACTTCACAAGAGGCATGGAGTATCAATTTAAATGCCAGCACAAGGCCAGATGGATGCTGTGAAGGCCAGGCACGCCTCCATCCTCCAAACTCTACCCATCCTGACACAACCCCTCCCCCCCTCCCTGGGCACTTTACTTCTCTCCTGGTTCCACTCTGCGGTCCAATAGCTACACTGAATTAGCACACAAGCTCAAACTTGTTTTGATTAGAAAAGTTACGAGGTTACAATTCGCCATTAGAAATGGAGGAGCCTGTAACTAGTTCAAGGTCTGTTTGTTGGCCTTTACTGGTGTTTTTCCCGTTGAGTCTCCGGGGGTGCCACACTCTGTCTCTCAAGTCTATTTTTGGCATTCCACGAGGGTGTCATCACTCTGCTCCCCTCGGTGCCTGCCCTCAGTGCCTTGCCCCAGCGTGGTGAGGCCGGACCGGGCACTACTCCCTCATGAGGCACTACTGTGCCTCGCTGCGCCCTGGTTCAGTGAGGGACGTCATATTCCGTGGTGGGGACACCCGGCACGCCTCCCTGTGCGTTGTCTGCTGAGCAGAAACATGGTCCTTAGGGCATGGTGGGCCAGAATGTCCTCTCCTCCCTCTCCATTCCTTGGAGTTTTCCCTTGTGCTCAATCCGACACATCCCTATCCCCAAGGGGTAGCCCCAGTGCTGTCCTCTGAGGTGCATTCTTCTGAAGGGGCCCTGGCTAGATAGTCAGAATTGGGCCGGCCCTCAGACCTCTCTATTGGAAGCACACCAACATTTGTGAGCATAAGGTGTCAATGGACCAAGTATCAGGTATCTAAGACCCAGAATAAAGCCATACCCAATGTGAAAGAGGGGGTGGGGCCATGGAGTGGAGACCCAATGCCCCTCTGTAGTCATTCCCTCACACAGCGGTCACAGGAAAGAGAGAAGCCACTCAGGGTGCAGTATAGCACTGATGAAGCACACAACTTTCCTCTAGTTCGCTGGTGCTTCCTTCACCCCACTATCATGATCTCAATTCTATCTTACAAATCGGATTAGACCAGAGCATTCACACCGCTACAGATAAGAGCCTGAAGCACAGGGAATCCTGGATAGAAAAACCCTCAGGGTCAACAAGGAGAATAGAGAATACCAGGAAGATTAGGGGAGGGTGGGAGGAGAAAGGGGGAATCAGTCACAAGAACCCCCTCCCAGGGGGATGAATAACAGAAAACTGAGTGAGGGGTGATGGAGGAGGATGTAGATATGGAAAAATTAACCTATAACTTATCAAGAAGAGGGACGGAGGGTGGGCGGGGGTGGGAGGGAGAAGAAATGGGGAGCTGATATCAGGGGCTCAAGTGGGAAGAGAAGGGTTTGAAAATGATGATGGCGGCTTATGTGTAAATGTGCTTTTGACACATTGGAGGAATGTAAGGATTGTGATAAGAAATGTACTAGCCCCCAATAAACGTATTTTTTTATTTTATCATTTTATTGGGCACTCATACATCGCTTTCCATCATACTTAGTTCAATACATAGTTACAAACACTGTGCCAAGCATCCCCACTTGCCTGTCCTCATCGACAAACGTATTTTTTAAAGACCAAAAAAAGAAAAATGAGTGGCCTTACCAATAAATATCTGGGATACATTAAAATGTTCAAAAAATAAATAAACAATTAAATACAATAAAAAACTGAAAAAAAAAAGACATGCTTGTGTGCCTATTTTATCTTCAGAGATCATAATGGGAAGGTGAGTATGAAAGAGTGCCAGGTTGTCAGAACAAAGTGTTCTTGTGTTAAGGGAGGCCTTGAATAGAGGTCCCAAACCTGTCTGCTATTTTAGTACTTAATATATAAATATATGTACATTGGCCTCTATCCCTTTCATGATAAGTTAGTATATTTTCCTATATACGTGGCAACAGCTATATTTCTTTTTTAAGTTTTTTTGATAGCTATATTTCTATAATAGTTTTTGCTTCCTATTTCTTTCCTCTATTTCCTTTTACCTTCCTCCTCTCCCATTCTTATGCTCATGCTGCATTCTTCTCAGTCTTTCTCTGGATACATGGCACTTATTTAAACCCCAGCAGGCACTTTGCACCCTCCTCCTCCTCACTTCTATATCTCTTATTGTTTCCTTAACCCTGAGTCTGCTGAGTCCCCACTCCCCCGCCCCACCCCCCAGCTCTCCCATGTCCCCTGGAACCGCTGCTACCATTGCTGTCCCCAAAGGATTGCTCATCCTGTTTTATATAGATAGATGAGGACAAAACAAAAACAACAGACAAAACAAGAAGAAGAAGAAGAAGAAAACAGTAACTAGTGCCAGGTCTGTCTGCTGACCCTTATATATGTGTTCTGATCAAGTCTGATGAGGTGCCAGCCCTTTCCCCCAAGTCAGAAGTCTGTTTTCAGGATTCCTCAGGGACTTGGTTACTTTGTTCCCCTCACTTTCCCCTTGCACGTCCTTTGCATTTCACCGCGCTCTGCATGGGGAAGACTGGACACACTTTCCTCACAATGTCTCCAGTCTGTCCCCAGTAGTGCTATGAGGCAGTGAGGGCATTTGAGGTCTTGCAGTGGGGTGCTCTCTGCATATTGGTACTCTCTGTATATTGGCTGCTCTGAGCAAGGCTGTCATCATTTTTTTCTTTTTGGATGTGAAAGGGAGATTACATTTGGAGTTCATTCCAAGAGGTCAGAATGTTAACCAAGCTTTCTATTTAGAAGTTCTGAAAAGATTGTGTAAAAGTGTATGGCAAAAAAATGGACTGATTTTGAGGCAGATGAGGAACTGGTTTTACCACCATGACAATGCACCTGCTCACGCAGCCATCACAATTTTGCCTGTTTGGGGCAAACACCAGCATGCCTCTCTCGCCACATGCACCCTACTCATCTGATGTTGCTTCGTGCCACTTCTTTCTTTGTTCCTGAGAATGCAAAGGGCCGTGAAGGACAGCGATTTCTTTGGTGTAGGAGAGGGAGAGAAAAGACATGAGCGAGCCAACTAAGGGATGAGCGCCGAGAATGGAACTGCAGATCTGACATATGTCTTGTGTGATGGAGCGTACTTTGAAGGTAATAAAGTTGCTTTGTTTCTTTGTTTGTTTGTTTGTTTGTTTGGGGGGGCATCACTGCCCTCTGGTGGCAGGAGTAGGAGGCCCAGCCTTTGCTCCTGTGGAGCCGCTGCTGGAATTGAACCTCCATCCCAGTGGGCCGCAGTCCCGCGCACAACCACTACGCCACCAGGGCTCAGCCAATAAAGTTGTTTTGTTAAGATAAATAAATAGTTTTGGGGGAAGATCCATTGGGGGAGTACCTCCTCATAAATTTATTAACAGTGGTTTCAATAATTGGTTGTGACATGTTACCCTTAATTGATGAGATTTTTCCCATCACCATTTACTCCCCTTCCCCATCACTGATCCCTTCTGGCCTTGGTAAATAGCAATAAACTTTGGTGTCTGCACATTTGTTTTGTCTTATTTTTTATATATGTGAAGCCATGGAATCTGTTCCTTTGTGATAGGCTTATTTCTTTCAATGTAATATTCTCAAGTGATGTCCATATTGAAGCATGTAGAAGACTTTCTTTTTCTACTGGTTGAGGTAATAGCTAACATAGCAAAAGAAATCGTCTACCTTGAGCATTGTGTTCTTCCAAGAATTTCACATTTAGGATCAAATGGACAAGGGCAACTCAAAAGATTGGAGAGAAATCTGTGGGACAGCATATTTATGTTAATGGTGTAGGAGAATTATGGTAATGATGTAGAGGTCACTAAGAAAAGAAGGAGAAAGTGAGTACACAGCTAAAAAAAGGTACTTAATGTGATTAAGTTGGACCCATAGAAAGCTTTGAGTTTAGGTATTCTTTGGTGTACATATTCTCAACAACACAAAATAATATTTAGGGGAGACAATTTTTTAAATGTAATTTTCAAAGTAAGGTCAAAGTTTCTTTCATTAAGGAAAATTAAAAGATAGGTATGATTCGAAGATCAACTCGTAAATGATGAAGTACAAATGATATCAGTGCTTAGTTAAAATAGCTTATAAAAATAGATCATTGTGGGGCCGAGCCCCAGTGGCATAGCAGTTGAGTGCGGGACTGCAGCCCACTGGCTTGGCAGCTCAAATCCAGCAGCACTTCTCCAAGAGCAAGGCTGGGCCTCCCACTCCCACCAGAGGGCAGTGATGCCCCCACCCTCCAAAAAAATAGATCAGTGTGTATTTTTGAGTAATGAGGTTGAGCAAGAAGCTCTGAGGTGCTAATCCACAAATGGAGGGGGAAAAAATTAAGAAGAACAAAATAAACTTGTCTGGATTCTTTCTCCCAAACTTTTTGTTTATACTGGAGGGTTAAAAACAAGACAGGACATTTCTGATAAGTTCATATAGAGGCTATGGCCTCAAGGCCACAATAAGCTCATAATGTTTGACCTTGAAATTCCTTCCTAAGTAGTTCTGTCTTCTGAAATCCAAAAAATAAGTCATGCATGTGCATTAAATCCTTGGCTTTTCGTGCAGAGCTGTAAGCCAAATGGTTTTGTAAATTCTGCCTTCAGTTACTTTATCAATTAAATAGTTTTTTAGAAAAACTGAGAGAAGCTTGATTTTGTGAAAATTAATCGAGCAATTTATATAATGGTTTGAACGATGCCATCTAATTTGATGTCAACTTGTGTATTTGGTGAAGAGCATTGGATAAGCTCTTGGTTCTCCTTGTTTTTGTCTGTTTGTTCCCCTTCTTTATTTCTCATTCATTTTAGACAAAACAAGGGAGCAGTAACAAACAGTTCTGTCCACAAGAACAAATGTAGGCTCACAAGGTCATTTTGGGATGTAACTTGAGGATAGACATTTCCTCCTGTATTCTAGGTGGTCAGGAGGCAGTACAGTAAGGAAAACCAAGAGTATACATGTGATAGAATCAGCTGTAAATTTTTGTTTTTGCAACTTCTCCAATTAAAGTCACTCTTTATCAGTATGCTTAACCAAAAACCAAACAAACAAAAGGACAATAAGAAGGAGAAGATGGATTTTTCTCTTAATGGATTAATTTGATCCAACTAGTAGTTATCAACAGTCTATTATCATCCAAATTTTGTTTGCAGCATTGTAAATGATAAGTATTTTGTAATCATTTTGTTTCAGGGACTTTG
Source organism: Nesogale talazaci (assembly GCA_004026705.1). Lineage (NCBI taxonomy): Eukaryota > Metazoa > Chordata > Mammalia > Afrosoricida > Tenrecidae > Nesogale > Nesogale talazaci. Next base: position 23,875 of record PVJH01001167.1, on the reverse strand, counting down.
AAATCTCAGAGAGAAATCATTATTGTACTTCAGTTTCTGTAAGAATGCCTAACTCTTAGTAAGTTAATAATAATCTTTTTTTTAATTAGCCGATCATTTTATTGGGGGCTCTTACAAGTCTTTTGACAATCTATACAATTGTATCAGTCATATTGTACATATGCTGCCATCATTCTTTTCTAGACATTTATTTCCTATTTACTTCTTGGTTTCAGCTCCTCCCTGATCCCCTTCCCCTTGTGACCCTTTGGTAAATTATAAATTGTTATTATTTTCATATCTTACACTGATGACTATCTTTCTTCGCCCATGGTTTCTGTTGTTCTTCCCCCTTGGAAATCTAGTTCTGGATATTAACCGATAAAAAGTCTATGTATTATAAGAGAAAGTTATTCAATATATTGCTGGAAGATAATCTATCTAGGCTTGAAAGCATTCTATAATAATCATAACAATAAACTCAAATGTAACAAAGATCAGGAAGATGACAAAGAAGAGCAATCTATTATGTGCATGATCACTAAGGATTGCACCCAGCTCAATGGCAATTTATGACAGAATGCCAAGCAAACTTCCATGAGTCACTTAATTCCCCTGTCTTTAAGTTTTCACATTTGTAAGATAATAGCACCCATAATATTAGAAAGAGTGCACCTGACAGAATTGTTTATATCTTCATGGAAGTAATTTTATCTAATTTTTTTTGTTTTGTCTTTATTCTTTACATCCTATCCATAGTCAGTGTCCATATGTAGGTATGTGCTGAATCCACAATGGAAGAACTAAGAGGTAATCCTCTAACAAATTCCTGGTATAGAACTTCTGAGAATAAAGTTCTAGAATTCCCTGGGCTAATATGTCTAAGGACTGCTGGATACTGTGTATTCTCTGATGACTGTGAGTGAATCTGTAAGGCATAGGATTTGGGGGGCTGGTTTTCAGCTCACAACATAACCGTACAAAGCTATACAAAGAACACATATGACTTGATGTGATTTTTTTCTGGGGTTTTAATTTTGTCCTTCTTTACTCTTATCTAATAATATAACCAAAGCTTAAAGCGTTGTCGTAAAAACTAAAACCTGCTCTATTTTTTTTTACCACCAGACAGCCACCACTAAAACCTCTAAGGTAATCCTCCATACAGATGTTGATGTTTGTAATGAAATACATGAACCAACAGGCTCCAAGATAGGTTGATAGCTTCCTTACCAGAGCCACGTGCATTATGAGTTGGCAGTAAGTTAGGTCAGACATGGCCCACACCTGGAAAAATCACAGAGACATCCAAATCCTGTCATCCCTGGCAGAAAACTAGAGGCTTGGACTGCATCTCTTGCATGTGATGCACTCCAACAACGCACAGTTGGAAAAGGACAGAGCAGCTCTCATTAAGCTTGGGAGTGCGCTGTTGGAAAGCTGGTCCATTCAGATGTGGCAGCAGCGCAGCATGGAGACAGAGCTGCAAACGCATGCCTCCCAAGCTGTGATGTCGCCACAATTATCTAACGTGTCCCAGATTTGAACTGACCATTAATGTACCCTTTATTTACTGGATGCAGTTCATGAGTGCCACCAACATTTCACTCTCTAAATCCAAAAGCAGTGTCAATCTCCACCAGCCCTGCCTGGAGTTTCTCCAACCCTTGATTGCAGAGGCCAACCTAATCAAATGGCAGCAATTCGGAGAAAATTTTGTTGAAAGAACCTATGAAAAGCAAATTCTACCACTTTTATGATCATCTATAGTGGGTAAAAAGACATAAAAGTGTCAGAATGAAATACTGGAGCTATGGCAAATACTAGCCAAATGCAATGTTTTGTCCATGATTCTCAGTAACTTGGAGCATAAGGAAAGAAAGAAAAGAAAAGAAAGAAAGAGAACAAGTACATCTTTGAAGACATTCTACGACAGAATGGGAATTCTCTGAAATTCTCATCTGGTTTTAAGATGGGAGAGGATACTGTGTTCCTGGAGACAAAGAAGAACCAGTTAATATAAAAGGGGGTCATTTCGTAGTATCTGAGGACACAGCGGCGATAAGAGGGAGCCACAACAGGAAGAGTGGCATATGACTAAATTTATGATCAAGGCAAGATCCAAAAGGAAGCTATGTTTTATTTTCAGAGTTTGTCCTCCTATTTGCTTTAATAATAAACTACTGGCAGTGCAGGGCTCTGCCCAGGGAGGGAGAGAAAAGGGGAGGGGGAAGAGGATGAGTAAAGGTAGAAAAAAAAAAAGAAACTACTGAAGAGTGGTGTTGGCAGGTTTGGGTATGAGAAGATACAGAGAAAGAAAGCTCAGAAAAGTCAGAATTCAAATAAAAAATAAGAATAAAAATCTCTGTCCCCAAATCCACAAACTAAATTATCTAGAGGAAGATTCTGAGAACTGGGGTTAGGTTTAGGGTTGGGTTAGGGTTAGGGTTAAAAAAAAAAAAAGAATTTGAGGATTGCAAAATCCCCAAACATCTTTCATTGAAAGTATCTGGAGAGCTGCTGTTCTTAAATGATTCCCCTGACTCTACTCTGCTATCACAAAATTCAGGCCTCTCCCCAAGATAAGAATACATTGACGATGCACGGTTCTTGATTTTGATATTCTTTTTCCAGATCCATGGAATACAGCAAATGTTTCTCTCCAAGTGGCAAGCAGGTTTAAAAAGGTGTGGGGGGGGAAGAAACCTGTCCACTGTGTTCTTTTAAGGATAACCTTATTTCTAAGACCTCAACCCAACTCACAGCATTTCTCCTGGACAGATCAAGGACAATGACTGACTTGCTTCAAAGAATTATACATTCCTAATATTTACAAGTTGTGCCTAAAATGTTATCTGCTGAATTCAAATATTTTATTAAAGTAGTCAGCTTTTACTTCATCTTTAATAAGACAGTACAGCTCATAATTATTCCAATTAGGTGCTTAGAATGAGCTCCAGATCAACCACTTTTTAGATACATGACTGTAAAAATGCCAGTTGATTTCAGTGCCTCTATTTTCTTACATCTAAAATGTGGGGATCCCATTACCTATCTAACAGGGGTCGGGGTGGTGGTCATTAATAAAGATACATTCTTACCAGTTTCAATAGGTGCCAGGAGGAAGAAACATTCAATACTAGCATCAAGGTGAAGGCCTATGATTTCATGCTTTGAAAGAGTGGTGAGTCTAGTGATTGACCGCCATACCTAGTTATCTGATGAAGTTTCTGGGAGTCAGGCTATTAGGATAAAATATGACAAGAATTTAGCAAAACAAAAAGAATGATGAAAGAGAATATATGCTGGAGATATTACAAAATGCAGAAGGTAAAATGTTTAGGGATTGATTTTATAATAGATCAGTTGATATTTCAAATATAAGGCTATGAATGACAGTTGAAACCCAAGATGCACTTAGTGAGAGCTGCACAGGAAAGAAGTCTCCATTCATAATGGAGGGATGGGAATGAACTGGTAACCAAACATAGACATTGGAAAAATGGCTATAGATGATGAAAATTACAAACCTGACTAGGGTGGTCAAAATCTTATTTCTTTTCACCCCTCCAATACATGGATGTGAACTGATTTTCAACATCACCGATGTATTTTGTCATTATTGGAAGTTCGCTTAAGTTTTTGTTATATGTTTTTCTGTTAAACCCAGTTTAAAGTATTAAACCCAGAATTGATGTACCTCTATAGCTAACAAGTAGTCAGGGATCCTGGGGATACAGTGGGAGAGAGGTGGTCATAGGGAGCTTCTATGAAAGAGTTCAAGAAGAGAATATTTTGAAATTAGTTATGGTAGTAATTGTACAGTATAGCTTGATATAAATGAACTATGGAATGATAAAATATTTAGAATAGCTCTGAATGAAATGTTTAAAACTTACTCCCCCCACAAAAAAAACTATGTAATAGAGAAAATGAGAATGTAATGGAAGAAGATTCAGGTAGGAGAAGACATATACTTGACTTTGTCTTAAGGAACGAGTTGTTGGCATAATAAATTCACAAGAGAGTCACAGAAATGGAAGGGTATATGAGCGCTGGCGGTGTATTGGGTATTGGTGTATCTACAAGCACTGGGCTGCTCGGTACTAGGTCACCCATTCAAACTCACCAGGTGCTCCTCTGTCAGAGGCTGAGGTGTTCTAATCTCATAATGATTTACAACTTCAGGAACACTAAGGAACCGCCTACTCTCTCCCACCGAGTGTCTAGGAGTACATACCCGCTCGCCAGCACCATAGCAGTTGATTTGGTTTGAGCTAGAAAACAAATTTGAATTATCCTCTCCCAATTTTATGTGCTGAGGAATGCTGGTGATAGTGTTATGGTAACAGATTGGGTTGTGATCCTCAAAGCACCAGCTGCTCTGAGGGACAATGATGGGACTTTCTACTTCTGTAAAGAGTTCCTGCCTTGAGAAGTTCATTTGGACAGTTCTACCCTGTCCTGCAGGGTCTCCTCCAGTTGGCACTGACTCAAAGACAGTGAGTTTGGTTTGGGTTTTGGACATTTATGTGCATGAATGTATTGATAGACTTCTATGACATGTCATCAAATAATGGGAAAATACAAAGATACATACAGTATCTATCCACATTAGAAAAGGATGTCAGCGATTATTTTAAAACGAGGGGTGGGTTCGTATAATAGATACAGAAGGTGAATTCCTCCTGTCTCAAATTCCAACCCACTGTTCTGCACAGAGATAAAGCAAAAACATGTGAGCTAAGAATCTCCCTCTGTATCTGGTGAAGAAAATTCGTTATCACATACTGGGCTTCGTGTAACTAAAAATTAGGCATCTATGATTGGCGTCTATGGCTGGTCTTCTAATTGAAAATTTAGGAGTTAGGCTGAAAAGAGGAGAAGGGAGGCTTGTCTGCAAACTTGTGTTTCTGCCCAATATTGAAAATTATTTGTATTGCTAGAGGCCAGATGATCTCTAAAATGATACTGTAGGCAGGACTTTTCCCCTCCTTACTATTCCTATCTATGTGATTATTTCTGAAATTTTTCAAGCTGTCTATGAGATTAATGCGGATATGTGCATGGAATGTATTACTTATTGAAAATAAGGGCAAAGAAATAGATATAGTTATATCCCAAAATGAGGGAACCAAAGGATAGGTATATGTTATGAAGGGACAAAGCCCACACTAATTTCTGGTTTTATATTATGTAGACTAGCACAATCTTTGGGGAGTTTCTAACCATGGATTAGGTAAGTATAAAGATAAGAATGATCCTAGGGTATAACCCTGTATTCAGGGTGTGAAATTTTCATAAACATGCAAAAATAATCTGAAATGTAATGAGGGAAACTTTTTTCAGAAAGATGAACGTAGAGATTTTATACTCAAAGTGAAAGTTATAAAGAGAGGTATCTGTATGTGGGATGACCCTAAAGATGGTTTAACATAAGACTTTTGTTTCTTTCTCTTGAATGTGAGGGCATGTTTATTTAACATGATATTACGTTATAGGTGTATTTTCCTACCTTGTATTCTCTTTACTTTTCCAAACCTTTTAGTAGGTCTATTATTATTGTTAGAACCACCAAGTTGTGTCTGACTCACAGCCTGCTACAAAACAGAACAAAACATGACCAGCTCTGTGCCATCCTCACAAATGTTACATTTGAGACCATTGTTGTGACCCCTGCATGAATCCATCTTGTCAAAGACCTTCCTCTTCTCAATAACCCTCTGCTTGCCCAGATAAGGAACTGGTCTCTGAGGGAACTTACCTGAAGTGCATGAGCGGAAGTCTTGCCATACTTGCTTCTAAGAAGCATTCTAGCTCTCTTCTTTGCAGGAGAAACTTGTTGGTTCTTTGAGCCTATGGTAATCTCAATATATATTGTTGCCAACACTATAATCCAAATGCGTTAGATGTTCTTTATTCATTATCCAGCTTTCACATGAATATGAGGCAATTAAAAATACTATGAATTGGGTCAGGCACACTTTAATCCTCAAAGTCACATCTTTGCTCTTTAAAACTTTACATTGAGTCATTGGCAGCAGATTTGCCCCAATTTGTCCTTTGAGTTCTTGGTGCTGCTCCCATAAGCATCCATTGTGGATTCAGGTAAAATGAAACGTTCAACAATTTCAGTCTTTTCCCTTTTCCCTTGACATTGCCTTTTAGTTCAGTTGTGAGGACTGTGTTGCTCTCTTGACTTCAGCGATAGTCCACACTGAAGTGTGTAGTCAGAGCTTCTTCAGTGAGCCCTTTAAGTCCTCTTTGCTTTCAGCAAACAAAATGTTGTCGTCTACAAATTGCCAGTTCTTTTTGTCCTTCCAATTGTTTTGTGGCACAATTTAAATATCATAAAATTGGATAGCTTAATCATTAATTCATATTAAGGGGAAATGTTTAGTCAGCCACATCTATCTTAAAGCATTCCCTCCACCTCCATGGTTAAATCACCTTTAAAATGAGCTATACAATCATGATCAGTTCTACTGCTCATCCCCCCTGTTCCCACCTTCATTATTCACTCCACAAATATCTCTTTTCTCCCTCTCCTCATCCCTCTATTCTCTATAACACCTTATATCAGTTATTATCATTATACATCCGTTTCTCCTGTGCTTCACAGCTAGGAAACCCAGCTGAAGACAATGAAAAACAAGTCACACTGAGATGGTATGGATAAGATCATATTATTATGAAGACAATAATACAAATATTGTGTGAGAGGGAAAAGACCTCATCACCATTCAAAAAGCCAGGGAAGAAATTTCTGTCATGGAACAGCTAACAGATACTTGCACCAAGAACAAATTCGGGTCATGTTCATAGGGAGATCAGCTGACCAAGTATCAAGCTTGATACTTTAAAATCAAGACTATAATGTTTTCTGCCCAACAGGAAAGCAATTTGGGACTCGACTTTGGCTTGAGGAGACCTGCCAGCAGCTCAGTCTAACTAGATACTTTGCAGATGGGTTTTAGCCTCCCACTGTCCTCCGTAGCCTTCTACAAATTGTGTGTTCATAATTTTAGCTCTGATATGACTGTCTTCACCATATTCAAATTTTGCAATTGTCATTTTGGGATCACAAAGCTGGTGTGCTTCCTCTGTGTGGACTTAGTTGACTCCTTCCTTAGGCAGCTGCTTGTTGGCACAGAAGACGTTCAGAGCCCAGACACTGTTCCAGTTGATAGCTGGGCACCATCTACTTTCTTCTTAACACTTTGCTGTAGTACATTTATCTATAATGATTATTTCATGAAGGTGTAGCAGGGCCATGAAGTAAGGACTAATTGTTCTTAAATTGGAACTAGGATTCAGTGTGAGGCCAGAACTCATTCCTGGATATATGATTTTTTTTTAATTTTCTGGAATTTTGGAATTAATACATACGTCATATAATTCCATAGTTCAATCATGTCAAACGTATTTGTAAAATTGCCTCTGCAATTTTTTTCCTGTAGTCTTTGACCTCATCTCCTTTTTATCTCTCCCACCTTTCTATAGTGCCCTTCCCCCAAACCCTTATTATGTTTTCTTTCCCTATAGGCTCAATGTCCCTGGGTTTCATTTAATGAGAAGAAGAGAAACAAATATCACACCTTCAAGTGACCCCCCCAATGGTGGCACACCTCTAAGATGCTTCCTAATATACACAAATATAAGCAAAAGATAACAGCATAACCACCACATTATTGCTGAAATAGTACATCTTTTAATACAGTATATAAGGCATTGACGTAGCGAGATCTTGGTTGTTCACCAACCAACAGTACGTCACTCTTGTTACAGCTGTCTTGTTTCCTAAGACACCGTTTATTTTCCAGCTTAACTCTCCAGTGTACCAGTGTGCCTGAGGCAGAGTCTAGTTCACTCAATGGGGGCTGAGGTCTCCCAGAGAAGAAGGCAGCCCTGTCAGGCAGATGAGGTTTACTGATGGGAAGGAGAGTGGGGTAGTGGGGAGAGGAAATGGCCAAGTTTCAGGGGGACATGGGTGCATATCTATAGAGGCAAAGGAAGAGAAAGTTAACCTCTCAGTGGGGGAGAGACTAAAAATGCTCTTGGGAGCATTCGGTGGGGAGAGCTTTAGTGGCTTGCAGCTTGTGGGCAGAATGGAACGAGGGCATTGGGGGGTTTCCTGGGAATCCAGACCAGGTTCTATAGAGCACTGTGACACTGAACACTACACCTTTTGAGCGTATGGCATGTTCCAGAAGCTTCATCAGTGAAACCTACACATTACAAGTTCTTAATGAGCTTTTCTCCAGTCCTAATACCACATTTTACTTCAAATAGTCCAGACTCCTAGATTACTTACTTAGCAGATAGAGTATAATCCTGATGAAAGCATGACCCTTATGAAAACTTTATGGTTCTGAACCCTTATGATTTTGAGCCATACAGCATGCTCTTATTCCATCCACACAATTGCCTTTTGAACCAGATACTAGTCCATATGAGCATAATGAAGTGTTCTGAAATTCCCATTTTTCTCGTTTTTTCATGGTTGGTTATGATCCACACAGCTGAATATCTTCTCACAGTCAACAAAACAACAGTAAATACCTTTCTTGTGGTCTGTGTTTTAGCCAAGATCTGCCTAACGTCAACAATGATATTCCTTGTTTCATGTCCTCTTCTAAGTGTGACCTAAATTTCTGGCAGCTCTCTGTCAATGTACTGCTGCAACCTTTTTTGGATGATCTTCAGAAAATTTTACTGATGTGTGATATTAGTGATATTGTTCTCTACTTCGTGCATTCTTTTGTATCCTTTTTCTGTGGGATGGACACAAACATGGATCCCTTCCAGTCAGTTAGCCAAGCAGCTGGCTTCCAAATCTTCCGGCATAGATGAGTGAGTGCTTTCAATGATTCATCAGTTTGTGGAAATATACCAATGGGTATTCCATAAATTCCTCAAGCCTGCTTTTGATTAATGTGTGCGATACAGCTAAGCTTCTTCCTTCAGAACCATTAGTTCTTACTCATATGCTACCATTTGAAATGACTGAATGTCAACCTATTCTTTTTTGGTACAATGACCATATATTATTTCAATCTTCTTTAGATCTTCTCTGCATTATTCAAAATTTTGTCCACTAAATTATTCAATATTCTCAGTCAAGGCTTGAACTTTTTCTTGAATTGTTTCCGTCTAAGATATGCTCGGGGTGTTCTTCTTTTTTGGTTTCTAATTGTAGATCTTTTCACATTTCATTATAATATTTGACTTTGTCTTCCTGATCTTCCATTTGAAATTTTGTAGTCAGCTCTTTGATTTCATCACTTCACCCATTTCCTTCAGCTACTCTATGATCAAGAGCAAGATGCATAGGCCTTTCTGACATCAGTTTGATCTGTTCTTTCTTTTCTGTCTTTCTAATGACCTTTTGTATGTCATTTTTGTTGTTATTCCCACCTCATCAGGTGTTCTGTCATGAGAATTCAATGGATCAAATTCTATTTTTGAGATGTTCATGAAATTCAGATGGAATAAACTCAAGGTCATATTTTTATTGTGGTAGATATGTTTTCATTTTATCTAGCTTTATCCTGGACTGACACATGAACAATTGATGCTCTGTTCCACAATCAGTCTCTGGCGCAGTTTAGCTCTCAGACCAAGCTGATCTATCTCTTCCCACCAATGTCATCAATTTGATTCCTATGTGTTCCAACTGGAGAAGTTCTTGTGTATAAGTTTTTGTGTCACCTTCTGTGTTAGTTTTGTTGTGATTTTTTTGTTTCATAATTTAAAGAGAACTTTCATTAAGTCTTAAAAGAAACAACACAAGGACACAAAGACATCATCCAGATGAGGGAGAACACCAACACTAGATTGAAATTGCATCCCCCTTTGTGTTATTGAAGAAAGGATATTTGCAAAATGAATCATTGCTTTTGAAAATCATAACCTGTAATCTCTAGCTTCACCTCTATCACCAAGTTCACATTTTCTAATTACTATGTATTTGTCTCTTCTTCCAATTGTTGTATTGCTATGATAACATGATATATCATCTGACTATCCTTGGTCATTGGTGCACACATTTGAATACTAGTTTAATTGATTGGATTTCCTTGAAGGTACACAGATATAATCCTATTACAGACAGTATTGTGCTTCATGATTGATTTTGCTATGTCCTTTTTGACAACGAATGGCATGCCTTTGCACTTGATTGTGTCATTCCTGGCAAGATAGAGCATATGACTTTTTTCAGTAAAAATTACCAATGCCAGTCTATTTTGGCTCACTAATGCTTAGATATTTATCTTTATACGTTCCTTTTCTTTTTACAACTGCTGATTTTCCTAGGTTCATATTTTGCACATTTTAGGTTCTGATTATAAGCAGATTTTTGCAGTTTTTCTTATTGTGAGCCGTGTTCCATCATCAACTGAAGATTCCAAAGACTCCACCAGCACAGGTTTTACTCTACCCGATTGCCATGGTGACTCCTCAGGGGTACCTCAGTTACATTTCAGGCGCTCCTTCTCAGTCACATTTCTATTGCCTTTTGACCTAGGAGCCCCTCCTCTGGCACTTGTCCAACAATGTTTTGCTGACATTCATTAGACCTTCAAAGACAATGTTCAAAGTGTACATAGTGTTTTCATTGGATCATTCCTCTGCAATGGGTCCAAATCCTTTGCTGTCTGTTGGAATCTCTGCCGAAATCCGCTCACTATGGGTGGTCGTTAGGCATCCAGCCTCACAGCAACACACAAGCCACCACAACACACAATATTGACAAGAGAAGTGGTGCTATGGTAATAACTCCCAAATCTCAGTGGCTTATCATTTGAAAATATATTTTTTATGCATTCAAATCTGCTACAGGAGAGTCTTTTGGAGGCATCTATCCTTTACATGAAACCTCAGAGACATCAGTGCTGTGACTTATTTTTTGTGTATCATCCCTATATGTGCATCTCCACAGACACCAAGACAGAGAAATTAAGGTCTGACAAGGACAGTTAATTGATGCAACGCATTTTAATCCTGTTCCTACCCAATGAATTTCCCAACTAAACCCATTCAAATACAAAGGATTTGAAATCTGTGCGCCTGGGAGGAAAGAACTGGATATCATTGAAGATGATAGTATGTAGAAAATGTACAGATAGAGAACTGTTTTTGTGTTGTTGTTTTGTTCATCTATGTTTATACTCTGCTGGGGGTGGCAGCAAAGAGGTGGAAAGTAAATCCTTGCTTAATCTTGAGTTCTTCCAAAGCTTCTATATAGAACTATGTATACTTAGCATTACGTTTTTTATCCCCATGTGGGTGGCTGGATAAGGAAGACTGAGCTGACATGAGATAAACTAACAAGTACCTGATTTAACTGTCATTGCACTGCAACCCTTGGTCACATGGAGAAGCAGTGAAAGAGAGGACGCAACTGCAATGAATGGCTCAGACACAGGAACAACTGTGAGGATGGTACGGGACCAGGAAGTGTTTGTTCTGTTGTACACCGACTCACTGTAGCTCAGCCCTGACTTCATGACACCTGACGACGACAACAACAAGCACTGCTCCTGAGACTAATGGATCAATCGATCGAAATAGAGGATAAACAGGTAAGTAGATTGAGTTTTCTTCTCAGACCAACATGTTTAAAAACAGGGAGGTGAGGTAAATTTTAAAAATGTGTTAGAGACTGAGCCCCAGTGGTGTAAGTGGTTGAGTGCAGGACTGCGGCCCGTGGACTTGGTGGTTCAAATCTAGCAGTGGCTCTCAGGAGCAGTGCTGGGTAGCTCCCACGACAACTAGAAGGCAGTGATGCAAAAAAAAAAAAAGTGTTAGAAAGGACATTTTATTTGTCTAAATCGCCCCAAATGGATTGAGTGGTCCTGTCAAATGGTCAATGGCCTTCCCTACAAGTATTGGCATAGACTCAATGAGCATTCAGCCGTAACCTGTCAAAGAGTCTCAAATATTTGGTAGTTAGGAACATAGCAGGAGGAAGGAATGGGTGATGGAGTTTATTGCTAGATATCCTTATATTAACTTCTCACAAAATCCCTGTAAAACTTCACGCAGAATCATTTGTAAAAGAAAGCTATTATCAAGTCTTAGGAAGCTATTATCAAGTCTTAAAATCTCTTTAACTGCTGTTTGTTCTATATGACATAATCACTTGCTAAACTAAATATATATTTTTGGTAAATATACATGTGTCTCTTTGAAGGCAAAAGTATATCATTATTGATGTAATTTTTTTACCTTCCTTTTAATTTAAATTTCCAACAAGATATACTAGGTAAACAGATTATGCTCATCTCAAAAATGTGTGGATCATCAGTATATTTAAGGTTCTTAAGTTATTTTTTGTTTTTGGGGAAGATAAGGAGATTATTGTCATATGCAGGGAATGCAAATTGAATCAATGATTCTGAAATTATATAAACCACGGCTGCCATATTGCAGTTTGAGTAAGACAAAAATCCAAAGCCGTTTAAGTAACATAAAATGCTGAATAATCATAAAAATTAGTGGATTGTGAAATGAATGACCACCTACCGTCACCGATGAAGCTGGCCCAAGTTTATTAAAGAAGGTATAAAGTATATGAGAGTGAAAGGATTTACAATGCCTGAAGCTCAAAACACATCCACTCAATTGTTTTCTTGATGCTGTTTGCAAACTATTACAACAGAACATTATCTTTTTTACTGGTCATTTGAGTTTCTGCTTTCAATAAATCCCTACATTGCCTCATGCCAAGCTCTGCCCTTGCATCATTCAAACCATAAAGCTTGAATTTGGACTGATTCCTAATCTGAAGCTCTTGGATATTTAAATCGCATCACTGGTGTCATGTTCCGTTTCCAGACAGTTGGCTAAATTAATTCCACTCACCTCATTCTTGGTCTCCCCAACTACATCAGTGTGATATCCATGGAGAAGAAACTCCTGCACCACACTGTGCCCATTTTCCAAATAGTACTAAACTAAAAAGCAACTAGCTATACATGATGCTTTAGTGGGTCCAAGACAATATGAAAGACTTCTAAGACTATATGTGTAGAATGTAGGGCAGCATGTAAACCTGCTAAATACTGAACAAAAGGAAGAACACCTGCTCTTCAAAGAGTGTCAGGCCCTTTCCTATCAGGACTGCATCTGTACAGGTTAATTGCATCTGTAAGATTGCTTTCAGCTATGAGTAACAGAATATTCATTGAGTATAAAACAATAAATGCATTTCATTATATCACTGAAAAGGAACCCTGGGATAATTAGGGGATGATAAGGAGTAACTTGACATAACAAGGTACTGGGTTGGTTTCTCTCCCATTCTCCCCCCATGAGGAGGAAAACTTGTTGCAGAGGTGTCCAGCATTCAGTTCTTTCAGCAATGATCCAAGTGTTAAGAATTAAAGAGGGTAGGAAAAAGAAGGGACTTCTTGCACGGTGCCCTTTTAAAAAGTGGCTTTTTCCCTATAGCTCATTGTCCAGATAGACTCCCAAAAAGTGTCAGTATGCTACAGTTCTCAGAGACAGTATCACCAAGAGAGGTGAATGAAAGGAATGGCCAGTGGCGTATCAGCAAGCATGTCTATCACAACACTGACATTAAAGGTAATTGAGAGGAGGCAGAGGGTTCTATTTCTCTGATAGATGTCAGTGGTAACTAAAGTCTGCAATATGCTTTTACATTTGCTATTTAGAGGAGAAACATGCTTTGATACATCTAGGATCAAGTGGACTAAAAGGCCCAGAAAAGAGACATTTTATCAGATTTTCATTGATTCTTTTTAAAGCAAACAAATGGGAGGAGTAGGGGTGGAAGCTACAACAATTAACACAAATGAAGTAGTAGAAATCCTGAGTACCACTTGGATGATAAAGATTAGATATTAATTTAAAAACAAATCACATTCAAAAAACCGCAGCAAATGAAACAATCCTGAATAAGAGATAATGGACATTAGGAAGAGAAGAGTCGGGAAGGCAAATGGTAGATGGTGGTTATCTTATCAAGTTGGTCATTAATGAAAGTAGGTGTGCCAGTCAGTGTTCTCTTAGAGAACTAAAACCAGAACACCAGTGATTCTCTTTATATATTTATAAAGATGAAGGATATATATATATATATATGATAATAAATAAACAGTTAACTAATCTATAATGGCTTGCTGCAACTCACTTTCATGAGACAGCTAATCGACTGGCAGTCCTTGGAGTCTTGAGGGCCACCAAGTAGTCCTCTGTAGAGCAATTCAGACTACCCGGCTACAAGGTGCAAACAGCAAAGCAGGTCACCAGCAGGCAGCCATATCACAGAGTCCAACATGTCTCAAGCTCAAGAGATGTATATTTCAGGAGTGTAACAAAGCAGGGTTGAAGGAACCTCAACTCACAGCTACACATCCACGATTAGGCGTCCCAAGGGTCGTGTTGCCTGGAGGTCAAGGCAGAGGTGAACAAGGCAGCCTGCTGGTCCGAAGATCCAAAAGCAAGAGAGCAAGGGTGGAGCTTGCCAAGCCTTTTCTCTCTCCATCAATGGATGAGGTGTGTTCACTGGCCATGTTGTCACAACAGACCTACCTATTGTCTTTGGCCATGTTGGCACCACAGGCTTCCCTATCACAGGAGGTGAACGCAAGTCTTCTTAAAGGAAGCAGGAAATACATGAAATGTAGGAGCTGGGCCCTGGAAGGTCTACTGTGGAAGTGAGCTATTTCAGCCTTAGGCTGACACATACAAAGAATCTGGCGAAAAGGACAACCAAAAGGCAAATTAGATTTGAAATATCCTATTCAGTAAGTCATACATTACAATGCTAGTAGAAAAAAAAGAAAACTCTGTTGTCTTCCTACTTACAACAGTTAGACTAAGCTTTCATGACCAGACACAAGGATTCCTCCCCTCAGTGTTCATGACCTGAGGGGTCCTTTCCCCTTGAGTGTGGGGAAACCTGAAATTTGCTTCTATCAAATAGAAAATGGCAAGGGTAATCATATTTACAGATATAATTAAGATTACCAATCATAATCCAATAGAAGTGTATCTTGCTTTATCATGACCTCATCAAGAAAAAGTTCTTAAACTAGTGATGGAGCCTCACCTGAGCTGGGACACTCTCCATGTGGACTTCATGAAGGAAGCTTGCACGTTGAAAAAGCTTACATTGAAAAGATGCGCAGACAGCTTCTAGGAACTGAATGCCAACTCCAGGCAAAAGCCTGTCAACTCTGAGTACCCGCATTTATATTGTCATAATGAAATAAATTCTACCATCACCAAAACTGGCTTGGAAATGGAGGAACTACACCTCTGCCATCACTTTGATTGCAGCCTGTATGAACCTAAGTACAAGACTCAGCTAAACCATACCCAGACCCCAACTCACAGAGAGGGTGTTACATCTGAACAGTGTGTTGAGCAGAAACAGAAAATTAACACACTAGCTCTATGTCTATGACCTATATTTTTGCCATTAACCTTTCGTTTTCCCAATAAAGTTATTTCGGTTACTTCCAAATACATTGATTACTTTTCTAAACAAATTGGTCACTATTTTCATAGTAAATATAAAGCAAAGAAGAGAATGTTGTAGAAGTTAATAATAACAGTTTGCATTTAAGGAAACACACCTGTGTGATGCAAACAGTTAAAATTTTTTTGTGGGGGTCGTCATCACTGCCTCTGGTGGTCATGGGAGCTACCCAGTGCTGCTCCTGAGAGCCGCCGCTGGATTTGAACTGCCAACCCCACGGGCCACGGTCCTATACTCAACCACTTATGCCACCGGGACTCAGCCCACTTAAATCTCTTAATTGCTAACTGAAAAGTCTAAAGTCCTAGTACAGACACAACACTGCAGTTGACATTTGGGGTTGACTCCTTGGGGATATCTCTGACATTCTTCTGACCTAGTAAGTCTTAGGAGATGCTTCACAGTAAAAACAAAAACTGCATTATGAAGGAACTGGGGCACCCTTCCTTATATGCTGAGTTTGCATGCACACACATGTGCATGTGCATGAACGTGTGTGTGTGTGTATGCGCGCAGTTAACCCTTAAAAGGGAGCATGAAATAAAAGGATCTTGATGTATTCTAAGAGCCTTTTCCTAAAAGCAACATTTATTTTCAGATGTTTAGATTGCCAAGACAAGGACTTCTCTCCAACGTACAATCCATCATCCTCCTTACTCACTGTAAAATCAATCTGTTCTGTTTGTGTGACATAAACAACAAGTCATTTCTCAGGAATGAGGCCGACCATATGTGAAGGTGTTTGAGAAAAGCACAACAGGGAATACGGCAATCAAAGAAGCATATGCATTTTATTTCAATGTCAAATCACATGTGTGTTATAAAAAGGAAAGTTTATCACTTTTATTAAATAATGACTTTCCTGTTGTGTTTACGGTTAACTCATACCTTCTGCAAGCAACACAAAAATTACTACCCAAGAACACACATACACACACACACACATACACAAATATCTCACTCCTCTGTGTGGCCAGCAACATGTGCATCTTAAAAACATGTTGATATCTGTTCCTTTTCAGCCACCTTTAAAAGAATGAAAAATGAAACCGGCATTCAGCCATTCTATTTATTTTCCAAAGAATCAGAACTTTCATCACTGTACTGATAATTGTCAAAGTGGTTTGCAATTGATAGAAACCAGAAACAAAAATTTAAACATTATATTTCTAGAGAGATTATTATTATTTTATAATAATTGAGACTGAGTTGAGATAGAAAGGAAAAGGGTTCTAGTCCCAGTTCCTTACTTATTAGCTTTATGACCTAAGGCAAGTCACAAATTCCTATAGGTCTCAGTTTTGCACTCCTATAAACCACCAGAGCTGAACTAAATAACCCCCAGATTCCTTCCTAGTCTAAAAGTGCTTGATTCTCTGGTTGCTCACTCTCTAGTCACGTTTGAATAGTAATAGAACCATTTTAAGATACTCTTGTTACCGAAGCTTCTCCCCATTTGTAAGTTAGGTACCTCCGAAAACTATGCTAACTTCTTTAAATCACTGGAGTGGTATCTAGTGCTTTGAAACAGTTCTTAGTGCTACTTTCAGAGGTCCTTAACACATAATCTGGTGTACTCCTTTGGAACCGTCACTGTACTAAGATTAAAATACTACATTAGAAAGCAGAAAACCCATTTCACTCCACAGGCAAAACAATTTGATAGCTTTGTCTACAAAGGTATATGGGTGGTGATTTAAACAATTAACTTAATGGACAATATAAACTTCCTTCCTGAATTCCCTTTCCCTTATAGGAAAACATTCCCTTATAGAAACATTCCCCAGTTTCTTCAATGACCTGAAACACCCCTTCTCACCTGTCAGAGTGTA
The DNA here is from genome assembly GCA_004026705.1 of Nesogale talazaci. NCBI lineage: Eukaryota > Metazoa > Chordata > Mammalia > Afrosoricida > Tenrecidae > Nesogale > Nesogale talazaci. The sequence continues at coordinate 6,553 of PVJH01001167.1, read as the reverse complement.
TTACCCTTAATAGACCCATCCTTGATGTGAATTTGAGTTAGCCCCTAATATTTACCTTTTCTTTATTTGACTTGCAATAAAAAAGAAATCTTATATGAACCACCTGCAAAGCATCAATGAGACTCCTACACAACCTGATTTCACCTATGCTCTGAATGATGAATAATAACACGAACAGGTAGTGGAAAGAGATTAAATAAAGAGTGAACATGAGCAGCATCAATCTTACAGTTTTCAAACTCAACCCTTCAGAGAGGAGAAAACAAAAACAAACAACAAATGCACTGCCACGGAGTCATTTTCAACTCCTTGTGATCTTATACAACAGAATAGAACTACCCCTTTCAGGGTTCTGAGGCATAAGATCTTTATGGGAGCACAGAACCTCATCTTGCTCCCATAGTAATGGCTGGTGAGTTCAAACTGTGTGTGAGTCTGGGTAGACCAGAGAAACAAATTCATAGACACACATATGGATATAAGGGAAAGGTTTATATACAAGAGGAATGGAACGTTGAGAAAGTATCCCAACCCAGTCCAGTCCAAAGTCATAAGTCTGATATTAGTCCATATGTCCAATACCAGTCTATAAAGTCTCCTTCTGACTTATGAAGCACGTGCGATGACACCAGGACAATCCCAGGCGAGTGGGTGCAGAGTCTTTGGCCAGTGGCAGTAGAAGCATCTCAGAGCTTGCAGGGGTCTCCTCATGGCCTCCTGAGCATCTCATCACTGGCGAGAGTCCCCATCTGGCTTCTCCTGTCCCAGAAGCTTGAGTCCATCAGGGCAAGCCCATGTGACCTCTTTTCTGGCTCCTCCATTCTCCAGGAATCAGGATTGATCAGCATGCTGTCATCTCATCTGGTCAGTAGTTTGTTGTCTCAGAGACTGAGTCAAGTCTCTCTCTTCCAATTGGGAAATATCACGAGACTTCCCAGAATTCTCAGGAGAAAGTCATGCCCACACAGAGGCCCCATTGGCTACCTCCAGAGTGTCAGGCTAGACGCCACCCCTAGACTCCCTATCATGATATTGACACATGAGTACATGATGGCCACAAACTTCTTCCTTGTGGTTTAACAGGTCAATGTGTAAGACACTAAGTCACCAGGGCTCCTTTTGAAGGAGAGACCATGTTTATTTAAAACAAAATATAAAATGTGTAAACAGTCTTGGATGGCCTATAATAGGTCATATACTCACCATGAGGGCCATTGGAACCTTGTACATTTCATGATCCAACTCCTATCAGGAAAGTGAGCAAATAAAGGATCTGAAGCAGTGGAGATATAACCAACAATAGTTGGTAGAAACAAACTGCCCACTAACTTCTAGCATTCTCTAGTTTTACACCCATGGTATTTTCACCAGAACTTTCTTTGTGACTGATGTGACTCTCACTTTTGATAATGCATTAATTCAATACATATTTATGAAGTATTCTATCAATTATTGCTATAGGCTAAGAAAATCATGATTAGTAAATTGCATCTCTCTATTAAATGTACCATTCTCACAGCCTTCTGGTTCTAATTCTTGCATATAAGACAGCCAGGTCTCTTTCACTCCCGGTTCTCCTCAGGCATCCACAGCCAGCACCCATCATTCAGTGGATATTCTCAAGGTGCTCATATACTAAAGAGGTGTCAGTATCATTAAAGTCTAAAAAGGCCTGTGAAGTTTTCCCCTCCCAAATTCAGCCAATGAACCCCTATGGATCACAAAGGTAGCTCAGCCACCAGTCGGGAGTGTGACTCGGACCTGGGCCGTGTTTTGTTCCACTATACATGTGGGTACCAGCTCAACAGGAACTACAAATCAAAAAAGTGCAGTACCAACAAATTATAAAAGCTTGTGTGTGAACAATTAGCCTCTATAGGTCTGAAAAAATAAAGAAAGAAACTGGAAACTATGTTTTACTGATGTCTTACCAAACTACCAAATTTACCAAAACCAACATGCGACAATCAGGCACATAGGATGAGTTGGGGTGCGGGATGGAAGACATTAGAAAAGGAAAACTGGACATATGTGCTTTAGCGAACCAAATGCATCATATGATGTCTCATAACTTTGAAGGTGAGTAATACAGTATTCCATGTTAATGTTTTGCATTCAATTCATTTTTGAGGATTTAGGTTTAGGTTAAGGCTTTCTCAATAAATGATTTACCAACGCTAATAAAACATCAAGGAAGTTGTTCTGATTGTATCACAGACTATTTACAATGGAAGTTTATTGAGGTCTCAAAAGCCCCCATATCTTCAATCTTAGTTTAAAACTATTTATGATAGGTATTATCTCATATTACTTTTGATTTTTAAATGGCAGTGAGCTCTAGAAGAAGAAAAAGGAGGAAGTGAAATAATAGGTATTAGAATCAAAAAGTTTGGGAAAGAGATTGAGAAAAAAACAATTACTCATTCATCTATTGATTCACTTATCCAATTAGAATTTACTAGTCACCTACTAATATACCCATTAGTATTAGATCGAACTTTGGGTAGAATAGATAGGAAATGTATCTTTGGTGAAATAAAACTGATCATAAGACTTAATAAAAACTGGAAGATTATTCTAGAAAAATAGGCCTTCAGTGTAAAGGGCTGATGTGATAAAGAGATTGAAGAACATTGTCTATGACAGGCGTGAGAAGCAAACTCTGTTGTTACCATTAAAATTTTTCCTTAATAATATCTATTATTGATTATTTTATTAGTATTATTTATTAATGTCACACTGTTGATATTATTCTCTCAAATAATATTGGTATACATACTATTAGAATTATTAATAATTATCAATTATTCTAGTTATCAGAAAACAAATATTACTATTTATGTTTTTTTGGTTTTTTACATTTTTTTAGGCATCACTGCCCTCTGGTGGTAGGAGTAGGAGGCTCAGCCTTTGCTCCTGTGAGCTGGAATTGAACCTCCATCCCAGTGGGCTGCAGTCCCGCACACAACCACTACGCCGCCGGGGCTTAGCCCCAGTATTTATGTTTATAGTAGTTGCTGCATTGTAACTAATACTGGTCTATTAAGAATATATGCAATCCAATTACTATTATAGCTCTGAAATTTCATAAAGAATTTTATAATACCACAACCCAATATCTAGATTGACACAGGAGAAAAAAATCTCTGAGAGCTTAAGAAAACTGCTTAAGATCACAGAGCTAATCAGTTGTTCAACTGGAATTCACATTAAGATTGGCAGTTTGAATCTATCAGGAATTCCTTGGGAGAAAAAAAAGATCATAAACTCCCATATTGATTGCAGCCGAGGAAGAAGGAAACCTTGTTCCAGCAACTCTGCCCTGTCCTACACGAGGTCTGTGAATCAGAATGGGCTCAAGGGCTGTGTGGCACTGATTTATTTGCTGTGGGTCTTCTCATCACAGTCATTGTCGCCTCCACCAAAAGAAAAAGGAATTGTGCAAATTGGGTGTCTTTTCTCTTTTTCTAGTGGAGGAAGATGCTGATAGGATTATATGATTCCGTTCTGAGTGATTCTTAACTGGGTTGATTGTGATTATAATAATTTAGAGCGCTAATGTGGGGATGAGTCAATTATAAAATCCAGATGGGTTTGAAATGAGGCCTCTGAGAAGTAGCAAGGAGGAATCTCGTGGCCATAAAAAAAAAAAAAAAGAAGAAGAAGAAGAAGAAGAGCCAGGATCTGAGTACAGCATTTTGGCCCAGAAATCTCTGTGAGGTAAACCTTTTTGACTCAGAAGAGAAAGAACTGTGATACCTAAAAAGAGGCAGAGAAGTAACAAAGGAGCAACAGCAGCAGAACCAGAGAGCTAAAGTAAGGGCTAGACACTCACCGAGTGAATCGAACTGAGGTCCTTCTCGCTGAGCTCAATACCTTTAGGACCTCATGACAACATTAAAAGAGCTCCTGTCATGAGGTTTCCAGTTTATTTTCTATCAAAAATTCCATATTTGAAGGAGCTTGGATCAGGAGGGAGTTGAGAGAACAGAACAAGGAAATGCTACATGGTTCAGAACAAAAAAAAAAATGTATGTTAGGGTTATGTAGTCTCACCACATTTATTCAATCTGCATGTTGACCAAATATTCAAAGAAGCTGGCTTATGTGAAGAAGAATGTGGCATCAGGAATGGGGAAAAGTTTATTAACTATCTGATATTCATATTCAACCTTGCTTTCTAAAAGTCAGGAGGACTTGAGGTGCTTGTTTATGAAGATTAAGGGTTACACTCTTCACTATGGCTTATACTTCCATGTAAAGAACACCAAGGCCTTACAACTGTACCAATAGGTAACATCTTGGTAAATGGAGAAGAAGTTGAAATTGTCAAAAATTGTGTCTTGTTTAGATCCACAATAAATACTCATGAAAACAGCTGTCAAGAGTTCAAAAGGCAGTTTGTATTAGGTGATTCTGCAGTACAAAGCCTCTTTAGAGCACTGAAGAACAAAGATGTTATTTTGAGGACTAAAGTGTATCTGCCTCAGGTCATGGTATTTTCAATTGACGCATGTGAAAGTTGAACATTCAACAAGGAATGCCTAAGAACGAGTGCATTTGAATTTTAGTGCTAGCGAACCTCATAGAAAAGACCATGAACTGCTAAAACAACAAACAAATCTATCTAGAAAAAGGTATAGCCAAAGTGTTCCTTAGAGGTCAGGATGGCAAGACTTTATCTTACATACTTTGGATATATTGTCCGGACAGACAAGACCCTGGAAAAGGACATCATGGTTGGTATCGTGAAGGGGTACCGAAAATGGGGAAGGCCCTCCACGAGATGGATTGGCACCAAGGCTACAACAATGGCCTAGAATTTGGGAATGATTGCGAGCAGGGTGTAGGACCAAGAGGTGTTTGTTCTGTGCAACAGGCCCCAATGGGTCGGAACTGACTCAATGGTACCCACCTAGCAACAACAAAGGAGCTTGGAACAGATAAAATAACACAGAGGTCAAGGACAAGAGAGAGGCATGTCTATGGACGTGACTGAGAAGAGGCACTCAGCAAAAGGACTGTCTTGTGAACAGTGCTAATCCTGAAGTGTAGCCCACTTCCCTAATAAATCCCATAATTGCAAAGATTGAAGATTGCCTTAAGATCTGAGTGGACCTTGCAATGAATTACCAAACATAGCAGAAAACGAGCATGCGATGGGAAAGATGACGGGTGTCCAAATTGGTGAAAAAAACTAAAAAGGTTGGCGGGAAAAGACAGTCTGACCTTTGCCACAAAAGAATCAACTTTGGGCTGATATTGAGTCTGCTTGTCCTTTTCCCTTGTGAAGACACAGGAAGGCAGACACCACCCCCACTTACTTTACAATGGCACATAGCACCCACATCTTCACAGCTGTCCACACACAGATACATGAAGTACAATGTGTCTATTGCCTTTCCTAAAATAGTTCACAAAATACTTTCTTCTCCAATATGTTCTTTTTTTTTTAACCTTTAATTGTGACTTGGGTAAGGGTTGATACAGCAGATCATCACTTTTACATTCAGTGATTCACATACATTTATTTCAACTCATTCATTGAAACCTACTCAATGTAGTATCACCCATTCGCCTTGAATTGCCTGTTTCTGTTCTTTATTTCCCAACCCTTTGAATATGATGTGGGGGAAACGCTGCCCTTTTGCTGTCATTCTCTCTTTTTTAAAAGATGGACTTAGTTTCAGATTTGAGTGTAGGCAATTGACTCAGGGTCTCATCTCTCTTTTTCCAACCAGCAAGTGTGGATTATTTTTAATGGATTTTTGTTCTATATTATTTCCTGCACACTAACCGTGGCCATAAATGTGATCCTTATCTGTATAAGCAGGGAGCCATCTAGTTGTTCTGGCCTCAAGGGGATAGAGACTCAGGTTTGTAAGGTCCATTAGTCAATTAGACTAAATGTTTCCACATGTCTTTAGGTTTTCATGACTCTTCTTTCTTCAGGACAAGGACAGACCTTAGAAGAACACTCAATCACCTGGTGACTACTCACCAAGGTAGTATATAGAACATTGTCTCGGTGAACTGTTATGCCAATAAGCCTTGGTGTCCCCTGATCCCCCATGCCCAGCAACTCATTCTTTAAGTTAGCTGCTGTAGTTGTTAATATCTAAGATGTTTTCATGACTGTCTGCTGTAAATTCTACCACATTCATGAATATATTTACAGAAAAGAAAAATAAAATTTACAACTATCTTCTGCCAAATTTATATATATGCATATATGTATGTATATATAAATATATATTCCACTTCATCACTTGTTCACTCTGCATGTCTATGTAAGTATGTAAGCATCTGTTCCTAGACCATCACTACTACAAAATTTTTTGTTTTGTTATTTGTCTCTGTTGCCTTTAACTCTTGCAAACCTCCCAATGCTATGCCAAACATCCATCATTCTTACCAACTTCCCTCTTGGTAAATAGTATCAAGTTTATCCTAGTTCATCCATGCAAAAAGGTGTTTCTTCACAGAATCATCACTATCCTTTGATGTTAAGTATTAATCCATTGTGTATATGTCACTTACTTCTCCACCCAAG